>JAQQZZ010074118.1:0-20916 GCA_030265115.1 Mopalia vespertina
AAGAAATGTCACTCGGCGTCCGTATGTCCGTTACAAATGTTTGTGAACACGCTAGCCTGGAAACAAATTCACGGATAAACTTCAAACTTGGAATACAGCTTCCTCCTGTTGAGACGACGGATGGGATTGCATTTCACTAATTTCCGTAAAACAAAATGGCCGTTATTGCATAATTTTACAATAGTCATGCCTGTATGTGTTGTGAACAGATACGCTTGAATACCAAATTCCGTAAAAAAAAAATGGCTGCCATTGCGTTATTTTCCAATATTCACGCCTATGTGTTGTCAACTTATGAACAAATTCACCGAATATCTTGGAATTTGAAATATAGCTTCCTCATATTGAGACTACGGATTTGATTGCATTTCACCAAAGTCTGTAAAATAAAATGGCCGCCATTGCATATTTGTGCAATATTGACGACTGTGTGTTGTGAACACGGTAATTTGAGAACAAATTCACGGATTAACTTGAAACTTGAAATATAGTTTAATCCCATTAAGACAACAACAGATAGGATTGTATTTCACTAAAGTCCGCAATACGATATGGCCGTCATTTCATACTTTTATTATATTCATGTCTGTATAAAAGCTGTGAACCCGATAAGTTGATATATTGCTTCCTCATATTGAGACAACAGATGGGATTGCATTTCATCAAATTCTGTCAAATAAAATGACAGCCATCGCACATTTTAACACTATTCACTCTAATGTTTTGTAAACAAATTGAGCGATTAACCTTTTGTGAACATACGTAACTTCTAATAAGACAAAGGGTGGGACTTCATTTCACCAAATCGGCGGTTAAGCGCTCCGACGGTAAAATAGCCATTGCCTGGCGTTGTTGGTGACGAGTTGTGCACTTCGAAAGAATACCCTTAATGAACACGGTAATTTGATAACAAATTCACCGATTAATTTGAAACTTGAAATATAGCTTTCTCCCATTAAGACAACGGATAGGATTGCATTTCAATGAATTCCGCAATACAACATGGCCTTCATTGCATAATGTTATAATATTCATGTCTTTATATTTTGTGAACGCCATAACTCTGTAACAAATTCACCGATTAACTTGGAACTTAAAATATAGCTTCCTTGTATTGAAACAATAGATGGGATTACATTTCACCAAATTCTGTAAAACAAAATGGAAGCCATTGCACCTTTTAACACTATTCACTCTAATGTTTTGTAAACAAATTGAGCGATTAACCTGTAAACTTTCTTCAAATAAGACAAAGGGTGGGATTATATTTCACCAAATCAGCAAAACATTATGACCACCATTGCATAGTGTTGGAACATTGACGCCTATATGTGCATGTGCTGTGAATATGATAATTTGAGAACAAATTTACCGTTTAACTTGAAACTTGTCCTAAACTTTTTGTTTCCTCTCGTTATGATGACGAATTAGTACAGATATCACAAAATTCCATCAAACAAAATGGTTGCCATTGCATAATTTTTACAACATTTAAGTCTGTATGTGTTATGAACACAAGAATTGAGAACGAATTCACGGAATAATTTCAATCTTGGAAAATAGCTTCCACCGGTTGTTCATTCCTCCATGGGCTGCGACCGTTGCGTAGTAGTTAGCGCGTCGGCTTACTAATCCTACATCGATATACCATCGTCGGGTTCGAGTCCGCCTGTCAACCATCCGGTATATAAGTGAGTTACACGATGTGGCTACGTCAATCGAGGGTGTGGTTTTTTTCCGAGGTTTCATCCAAGTTTCACACTGTATTTAAGCAAAGCAGAGCGTGAAGTGGACCCTCCTCGTCTTATGGTTGTCCTTTATATGCCAGTTCCTTACTCATTTCCCATATTTCTCTGGGCTGAAGGGATATCAAGATAACGAGTAAGGTGAGACGGTGTTTAGATCCATGTAGTTCAAATATATATAAGTTGTCTTTGCTTGAAAATGGAGAAACATGAATCTTCAATAAAACTCATTTGACAAAATAACTTTGTCATATGGCGACATTTTATGCACATCATGGACATGGAATTTTTGTTACAGCGATTTATAGAATGTTTCTGAGGCCCGTTGGGGGGGGGGGGGGGGGGGGACAAATTTCCAGGGGATCTTTTTGCCTTGGTGAACACGAAGCTGATGTTTTTTTGCGATGTAGTTGTAATGTGTTTTGACTTGTCTTTGTTTGTTGCCAGTGGCGTCGAGGGTGGTTTCCTTAGCCCATTGGGCTGTCACGACGTTATGTGAGTGAAATAGCCTTGAGTACAGCGTTAAACGCCAATCAAAGAAACAAAACAAGCAATGAATTAGTCCATTTGATATACGAACCAGCGTCTTTATTAATTTTAATTACAATAAGTAATCCGCAATGGTCCTGAAGTTGTATTCCATAAAGCTTTGTGTTATGTTTAGTGCATCCACTTTTAAATGGCGTTTACACAACTAATAAGTTATAGTTTAGATGAATCAAATTACAACAGAAAAATGTATATTATATGACGCCCACTGTCCCAACACGCACAGATTAAGAAACAAAATCAACACTGGCTTGTGATTTCGAGCTCCTTTCAAGTGTGGTAATTTTTTCATTGAGTTTTGCCTGGAAATGAAATTTCATCAAACATAATCGGCTTAACTATAAGCCAGTGATAGTTCGATATCGGCGAGGCCTGCTGGACGAGTAGATTTGGTTTGGGTATGGTTTAAGTCCGTATAATAACAGGTAGTCAGTTTTCATACGTTAATATTGAAGTTCATAGCTTGTCAATGAATAACGATTAAAATGTAGTCGGTTAACCTTACTGGCTGTGTGTTAGCACAGATACGCTTGTTGATGAAGGCTGCCTGTCACATTGTAACTTATATACCTTAGTGAACTGGGTTCCGTGTGCATTACTGCTGTCACTTAATTCACCTTTCCTTCTCAGACGTTCGGCAGCAGTTACCTTTAAATAGATATATAACCCTTATTTCTGTGAAAAAACTGGCCCACGTTACTATAAGATACTTGTTGGGCCTGTGTAGTGACAGATCGTCAGTCTCCTACTATATTTAATAATTGTTGACATTTGTCGGTAGGAGGGTGACAGTGTAAAGGTGTAAAAAAAAAAACAAGGTAACCCCCAATCGAACGTTTTTTTTCCTATGCAGTTTTAAAAACAACAGATCTGAGAAAACCTGGAATTTTGAAGTTTAGTTGGTGAGTTCAGAAATTGTATTTGCCAGTTTAACACTTTTATTTCAACAGCCTCCAAACGGCGGAGCTAGGACTAGTATAACACAAGTATACTCATCCCCGGGTGAACCACATGTCTTTCGCAGGGGTTACCACTTTTGTGTTTACCTTTTACACTGTCACTCTTCTTCCCTTAAATTTCAACAGTTATTAAATATCGTAGGAGAGTAGCTTATTGCCACTAGGACATTGTACAGTGTCTTTTAGCTAAGAATGGTAATCTGCCTGTCTTAAATTGCTATTTTTGAGGAAATTTTGCCTGTCAAAATGTTTCATTTTCGGAGATTTTCCTATCTTTCAGATGTTAAAATTCAGAATTTCTACCTTTCATTTGAACCATTTTTAGAAATATTTATGTAGAAAATGACAGGTGGACTCTACCTAAGACTATGCCTGTTTATATTTCAATATGAAGTCGAGTATACGAGTTTAAAACGATAGATTACCGGTATATAAAAAAAGGTTATAAAAAAAATTTGACAAAATTGATGACGAAGGCTTACTTTCATTAATCATTCATTAGTGTTGAAGTCACAGAGGATGGTAGGACATTTACATGTAAAAGACAACTTCTCTTTATTTCACATCTGTCATCAACATCATTTCTTAAGTTCTGTCACATATTCATCTTCTACGTAAAAACGAAAGACTGTTGAAAGTACGATTTTCATTTCCAGAGCTCATAATTTCATAATTTTCATAACGAGCTGGAGTAGTTTGCAAAACAAATAACACCTATAATGCTTAGCTTACATGACTAGAACGTTAACATCGTGGTATCCACGTTCAGAAAGCCACGTTGTTGTATTTGTAACAATAGCGATGTCCATTCAGTTAACTAACTAGGGTAAAAGCTGCTGTCTTAACGGGCGAATAAGCAGGGTGACAGCTGGTGTTTTCTGATCGATTCCTGCCTTGCCTAGTCGTCTGCTCCCCCTGAGTCTAACAGTGTGACGCACCATAGAAATGGCCTCTGGACTACATTCTCAATGGGCGACCAGCCTCTATCGTATTGTTTTATCAATATGTCTGTTAAGAAACGCGATAGCAGACCGTAAGTAATCACATTTTATTATGTATTTTATATTGTTTGACATTTATTTATGCATGTCCATCGCTTAAGGCAAAGTCCGTCTCGACCTGCACAGCACACACAATAGACAGACACACGCATGAACACTTGAAAACATCTACCGTAGGCCCTATATACCATCTAACATGGGATATCTTGTTTTTCAAAATTTCAATTAATAACATTTTAATTGAAATGTTAAAAAAAGATACCCGATTTTATCGTTGATCGTCGCTAAGAAGCCTGTTAAATTTGCTTTAGGGGCCTACATGTTTATATGAAATATCAGACCGGGTTAGTCTGTAACAACTTTTATTGTAACTTGTAAAAACTTTATTCGATATATACATGCAAGAGGCTAATTAGGCGTACAAATAATGACGTGTTTTGCGAAATTCAGCCAAACTATTCTATCTACATTTATTACTAACAAAACCAGAGAAATCCAGTGACTCGTGGTTTCTGAGTTGGATAGTAAATGAGATAACTTAACTCTGAGTCTGACAGATTTCACCTAACTGTACTGTATAAAACATCGTAGTACGCATAAGGTTTGGATATACGAGTTCTGTAAAACTGCTGTCTCTTCTTATTCTTTTTAAAATATTTTTTTGTCTACTCGGTATATTTATTTATTTGTCATAAAATGTCAACAGGTTCAAACAGGTATGCCAACCACAGGTATGTCAATCACATATAATAAACACGCAAACGGTCAATTATTTATATAATATATTTAATAACCTGATCTCATTTCGACGCTATGTTGGTTAGCAAACCAAGTTGTCCTGGTATAACAACCAAACGTCTGGATTGTCACATTTCATCATGGGGTAAAAGGCAATGTTCATGGCTGAGCCAAGGATCTCACGACACAAGCTGATCAGTTTTGATAATAAATATTGACGTTGAGTTAAATTTGCGATTAAATTAAATGGATTAACAAGCAATGGATTAACAACCAATCGATGCAGACATCTATCAATCGATTGGTCGGGACATCAGTGGGTTAGTCAGTCAATTAACCAATTAATTTGATTACAATCTTCCCTCAGTGATCGATATGGAGATGTTAACATTTGAAGGCGGGTTTTTCGTCATGGGCTCCAAAGACGCCACGTCTAAAACCGGCGAGTATCCCGAGATTCGACGAGAAGTGAGACCTTTTAAAATCGACAAATACCCGATACAGATGAGGCACTTTCAGTATGTAGAAATCACTTGTGTGTGTTTGTCTTTTTATAATTTCAGTCTATATTGTTTAAAGATGCGCATATTTAAAATCATTTCACATGTTATCCTGTTTTTCTGTTTAATTGTATAAAATATGTGTCCAGCCCGTTCAAGTAAACCAGTAGATATTTATGAAATAACAACGGCAGTGTTTCTTGTGTTAAAACATAAGCGTCATGGAGATAAGGCAGTGGCTCAAACGTGTATTAACATTAATCGATGAGTCTATGAGGACACAAACAAATACATGTACGTTATCTTCTAGACGCCCTCAAGTGAATGTTGGTGTATCTATCCAGCTTAAGTAATAACGTGAAAATAAAATTAGGCTCAATTTGTTTTGTTTGTTTGTTTAACGTCGTACTCAAGGTTTTTTTACATGACGACGGATTGTCCACTTCACACTGTTCCTTGCTTACATACGGTGGAAAACCAGGAAGGTGGATGAATGGATGGATGGGCAGATGGGCAGATGGATGGATTTATAAAATAATTAATAAAGAAGAGAATTAATAAATGAATGAGAAGATCTTGAAACAGGCAAGGTAACGAATAGAAAACCAAACCTTTTAATTCTTAATTACAGAGACTTTATGGAGCACCGGAAGCAGGGGACACGTGCGGAACAGTTAGGATGGAGTTACGTATTCGGTCAGCTGGTCACAGAACAGGGTAGAATCAACGCCTCCAAACCCCTACCCGACGAACCATGGCTTCTGGCAGTGAAGAAGGCCAGCTGGAGGATGGTGGGTCTAATCATTACTTAGCCACTTTATTCAGTGCTTCATTGGATCGCTTGTTCACTCGTTCGTGTTTATTCGTTACTACGTTCGTCCGCACGTTCTTTCATATTCATTAACAATAGCTATTATATCAAAACGGCGGTCAGTCGACATACCTGTAATTTAAGATTTGTAGATGTTTTTCTTTCATTTTAATTGGATTATTACAGATGTAACTGACTGTTAAAATATATATTTATTTATTTAGTCTGTGTAGTATAATTGTTAGAAATCATCTTTACAACCCGTATTTATTCATTCCTATTATTATACGTACTGCCAGTCATTCCTTTCATATTCTCAGTCAACCTTTTATGCACTCATGTAACGTTTCTTTCATATTGTCAAACATGCTTTAATTTCCGGGTTTTTTTTTATCCTTTGCTCGATCGTTCTTCCTTGTACCCTTTACTCGTTTCGAACGTACGTTCATTCCTTCATTCATTCGTTCATACCTTCATTCATTCATTCATTCATTCATTCATTCATTCATTCATTCATTCATTCACTTCTTCAGTTATTCCTGCAGTCAATAATTCATTAATTCATTCCTTCACTCAATTTAGTCATACATTCATTCGTTTATTCTCGATTCATTCATTCATTCTAGCCGGAGGGTCCCGGAAGTAACATAACGGACAGAGGTTATATACCAGTCGTTCACGTTAGCTTTCAAGATGCACAGCAGTATTGTAAATGGGCGGGCAAAAGACTTCCTTCTGAGACTGAGTGGGAATTAGCCGCCAGAGGGGGCCTTAAAGGTAAATAAGATTCAGTGATATCTACCTAAGCTCAGAGGGGACTTAAAGGTAAATAAGTTTCCCGGATATCTATCTGGGCTCAGAGGGGACTTAAAGGTAAATAAGATTCAGTAATATCTATCTGGGCTCAGAGGTACTTAAAGGTAAATAAGTTTCCCGGATATCTATCTGGACTCAGAGGGGCCTAAAAGTTAAATAAGATTCAGTGATATCTATCTGGGCTCAGACGGGACTTGAAGGTAAATAAGTTTCCCGGATATCTATCTAGGCTCAGAGGGGCCTTAAAGGTAAATAAGATTCAGTGATATCTATCTGGGCTCAGAGGGGCCTAAAAGGTAAATAAGATTCAATGATATCTACCTAAGCTCAGAGGGGCATTAAAGGTAAATAAGTTTCCCGGATATCTATTTGGGCCCAGAGGGGCCTTAAAGGTAAATAAGATTCAGTGATATCTATCTGGGCTCAGAAGGGCCTAAAAGTTAAATAAGATTCAGTGATATCTATCTGGACTCAGAGGGGCCTAAAAGGTAAATAAGTTTCCTGGATATCTATCTGGGCTCAGATTGGACTTAAAGGTAAATAAGATTCCTGGATATCTATCTGGGCTCAGAGGGGCCTTAAAGGTAAATAAGATTCAGTGATATCTACCTGGGCTTAGGGACGGTGGTGGTCGATATGTGTAAGTGTAACACTTTGCCCTTTTGGATGGTCTTCATCAGGGTTTATTCCAAATCCCGTATTTTCCTCAAAACATTTTGCTGCTCATGTAAATCTTTGACCTTTAAGATAACTTCATTGGTCACAGCCAAATTCTCAGAAACGTAACCCGGCATGATCTCTTCCACCACACAGTTTTTAATCCAGAAACTGCTTTTGGATTGAAAACATTGTCGGTGAAATTATCATGCCGGGTTACGTTTCTGGGAATTTGTCTGTGACCGATTCAGTTATCTAAAAGGTCTAAGATTTACGTGAGCAGCAATGTTATTCGAGGAAAAAGGCGACCAGACACCGGAGAGCCTTTAAATGTTTCCCTTCGTGAGACGATAGGATATACCCATAGATTGATATGGTGACATCTCTTCGTGAAACGATAGGATATATATATTGACATATTTGAGATTTTCGCACATAGGGGTGCTAGTGGCTGTATTTATATATACCAATAAATATAATTGTTTTACATATAAACATTGTTAAAATATTTACGCCACAGAGACCACCCGACCCATCAACCAAACGACCGACCAATCGACAATCAAATAGCTTAACAAATCAGAAAATAATTTAATTTCACAGGTTCTGATTTTCCATGGGGTAAAGAGTTGTTACCAAACAAAATGAACTTTTGGAAGGTGTGTGTAATTATTTTAAGCAGCATGTTTACATATTTCAGGTTTTGGGTAATGTCTGCTGTCAGGGTTTTTAAAAATAACTTTTTGCTATATTCTGTATGAATTCTGATATTCGGTGGAGGTTTTTTGTTCTCTTCATGATTCTTGTACAAATGGGCAGCCTTTCTTCTGGTATATTCACTTTCTGATATATTTAGATTCTGGTATATTCAGTTTCTAGTATATTCATTTCCTAGTATATTCAGTTTCTAATATATTCAGTTTCTAGTATATTCAGTTTCTGGTATATTCAGTTTCTAATATAATCAATTTCTGCTATATTCAGTTTTTATTAACATCAGTTTCTTGTAAATTCAGTTTCTGGTAAGTTCAATTTCTGGTATATTCAGTTTCTGGTATATTCAGTTTCTGGTATATTCAGTTTCTGGTATATTCAGTTTCTGGTATATTCAGTTTCGAGTATATTCAGTTTCTGGTACATTCAGTTTCTGGTATATTCAGTTTCTGATATATTCATTTTCTAGTATATTCAGTTTCTAATATATTCAGTTCCTAATATATTCTGTTTCTGGTATATTCAGTTTCTGGTATATTCAGTTTCTAGAATATTTAGTTTCTGATATATTCAGTTACTGGTGTATTCAGTTTATATTATATTCAGTTTCTGGTAAATTAAGTTTCAGGTATGTTCAGTTTCTAGTATATTCAGTTTCTAGTATATTCAGTTTCTGGTATATTCAGTTTTTGGTATATTTAATTTCTGGTATTTTCAGATTCTGGTATATTCAGTTTCTGGTATATACGGTTTTTGGTATATTCAGTTTCTGGTATATTCAGTTTCGGGTATATTTAGTTTCTGGTATATTCAGTTTCTGGTTAATTCAGTTTCTAGTATATTCAGTAAATAGTATATCCAGTTTCTGGTATATTCAGTAAATAGTATATTCAGTTTCAGGTAAACTAAGTTTCTAGTATATTCAGTTTCTGGTATATTCAGTTTCTAGTATATTCAGTTTCTGGTATATTCAGTTTCTGGTATATTCAGTTTCTGGTATATTCAGTTTTTGGTATATTCAGTCTCTGGTATATTCAATTTCTGGTATATTCAGTTTCTGGTTTATTCAGTTTCTGGTATATTCAGTTTTTTGGTGTAGTCAGTTTCTGGTATATTCAGTTTCTAGTATGTTTAGTTTCTGGTATATTCAGTTTCTTGTATAATCAGTTTCTAGTATATTCAGTTTCTAGTTTGTTCAGGTATATTCAGTTTCTGGTTTATTCAGTTTCTAGTATATTCAGTTTCTAATATATTCAGTTTCTGGTATATTCAGTAAATAGTATATTCAGTTTCTGGTAAACTAAGTTTCTAGTATATTCAGTTTCTGGTATATTCAGTTTCTGGTAAATTAAGTTTCTGGTATATTCAGTTTCTGGTATATTAAGTTTTTGGTAAATTCAGTTTCTGGTATATTCAATTTCTGGTATATTCAGTTTCTGGTAAATTCAGGCTGTGCATATTCATTTTCTAGTATATTCAGTTTCTGGAATATTCAGTTTCTGGTATATTCAGTTTCTGGTATATTCAGTTTTTTGGTGTAGTCAGTTTCTGGTATATTCAGTTTCTAGTATGTTCAGTTTCTGGTTTTTTCAGTTTCTGGTATATTTAGTTTCTAGTATATTCAGTTTCTAGTATGTTCAGTTTCTGGTATATTCAGTTTCGGGTATATTTAGTTTCTGGAATATTCAGGTATATTCAGTTTCTGGTTTATTCAGTTTCTAGTATATTCAGTAAATAGTATATTCAGTTTCTGGTATATTCAGTAAATAGTATATTCAGTTTCTGGTATATTCAGTTTCTAGTATATTCATTTTCTGGTGTATTAAGTTTCTAGTATATTCATTTTCTGGTATATTCAGTTTTTAGTATATTTTTAAGTCTGGTATGTTCAGTTTTTAATATATTCTAATGTCTGGTATATTCAGTTTTTAATATATTCTAATGTCTGGTATATTCAGTTTTTAATATATTCTAATGTCTGGTATGTTCAGTTTTTAATATATTTTAATGTCTGGTATATTCAGTTTTTAATATATTCTAATGTCTGGTATATTCAGTTTAAAGTATATTCTAATTTCTGGTATATTCAGTTTTCAGTATATTCTAATGTCTGGTATATTCAATTTTTAGTATATTTTAAAACAGTACTTGAAGTATTACTCAAATGAAGACGATAAAGGCAAGAATGGCCATGTCAATAGTTTAACGTGTTTGGATTTATCTTTCTAGGGTCCGTTTCCAGAAAATAATCTGTTGTGGCGAGATAGACGAGGCCTGACAGTCGTTAATCAATTTAATGCACAAAATCACCTGGGTGAGTTTCTTCAATGTTGCGAGAAGTTGGCTCTTAAATATGAGTGAATGAATGTTTGAGTGAATGTTTGAATGAATGAATAAGTAAATAAATAAATAAATAAATGAATGAATATATGGATAGATCGTGGACGAACGAACGAATTAATGAATGAATGGATGAATGGATGAATGAATGAATAGATGGATGGATGGTTGGACGAAAGAATGAATGAATTGACGAATGAATGAATGTTTGTGAAATGACTGAGTGAGCAAGCAAACGAGCGAGGAAACGAACGAACGAACAAACCCGACAACAAATCAACCAAACATTGAACCAGCTAACCAACCAATCCATCTATCAATCCATAAGTAAACAATTGGTTATAACACGTATAGCAATGTCCGCCGTGGTATCAGAACCTGTAAAGCTTAACGTGACATAAATCCCCGACCGACGGAATCTCATTTTAATCCACTACCCATGAAATCTCATGTCAACCCCCTACATATGGATCTCATATCAACCCCTACTGATGGAATCCCATATTAACCCCTACTGATGGAATCCTATATTAACCCCTACTGATGTAATCCCATATTAACCCCTACTGATGGAATCCCATATCAACCCATACTGATGGAATCACATATCTATCCCTACTGATGTAATACCATATCAATCCCTACTGATGTAATACCATATCAACCCCTACTGATGTAATACCATATCAACCCCTACTGATGTAATACCATATCAACCCCTACTGATGTAATACCATATTAACCCCAAACCGACGCAATCTCATATGAACCCCAAACCAACGGAATCTCATATCAATCCCCGACCGACGGAATCTCTTATCGAACCTCGATCAGTGAAACACATATCGACCCCGACAGACTGAATCTCATATCAACCCCCGAATGGCAAAATCTCTTATCGAACCTCGATCAGTGGAAACGCATATAGATCCCCGCACACTGAATCTCATATCAACCCCCTACCAACGAAATCTCATATCAACCCCGTCAGGCGGAATCTCATATCAACCCCATACCAACGACATCTCATATCAACCCCGACAAGCGTAATCTCATATAAACCCCCTACCAACGGAACCTCACATCAACCTTTACCGACGGATCCCATATCAAGCCCAGACATACGGATTCTCATATCTACCCCTTGCCGACGGATCCCATATCAACCCCCGACAGACTGAATCCCATATCTACCCCCTGCCGACTGAATCTCATATCTACCCCTTGCCGACGGAATCTCATATCAACCTCCGACCGACAGAACCTAATATCAACCTCCTACCGACGGAATCTCATATCAACCTCCAACCGACAGAACTTATATCAACCCCCGTACCGACGGAATCTCATATCAACCTCAGACCGACAGAACCTAATATCAAACCCCTACTGACGAAATCTCATATCAACCCCCTACCGACGGAACCGTAAGTCAACCCCCTACCGACGGAACCTCAAATCAACCCCCAACCGACGGAAACTCATATCACCCCCTATGTTTATTCAGATATCTCGATCAACTCATATTACCCCTGGATATCTCATATAAGCTCCAAAAGTACATTTGGATATCTAATATCAACCCGTATGCATGTGTCTTTTGTCATCTCATATGAACAAGCTATGTGCGTCTAGACCCTATGTACGTCTGGGGATCTCATATCTATCCCCTACACCCCTAGACCATTGACTTTCGGAAATCCCCCCTTGAAGACTGTCTCTTATATACGATGCTACTCTATAACTTATACTCCTAGACTATTTAACATCGGACATTCCCCCATGAAGACTGTCTCCCCTCTAGTGTGCTACTCTATCCCCTACACTACCAAATCATTTAACATCGGACATTCCCCATTGAAGACTGTCTCTCCTCTAGGATACCACTCTATAACCTACACTCCCATACAATTTAACATCGGACATTCCCCCGTGAAGACTGTCTCTCACCTAGAGCGCTACTTTACTCCCTACACTCCTTGACCATTGACCATCGGACATTCCCCCTTGAAGACTGTCTCTCATCTAGGGTGCTAATCTATAACCTACACTTCAAGACCATTTAACATCGGACATCCCCCCTTGAAGACTGTCTCTCATCTAGAGTGATACTTTACTCCCTACACTCCTAGACCATTGACCATCGGACATTCCCTCTTGAAGACTGTCTCTCATCTAGAGTGCTACTTTACTCCCTACACTCCTTGACCATTGACCATCGGGCATTCCCTCTTGAAGACTGTCTCTCATCTAGAGTGCTACTTTACTCCCTACACTCCTAGACCATTTACCATCGGACATTCCCCCTTGAAGACTGTCTCTCATCTAGGGTGCTACTCTATAACCTACACTTCAAGACCATTTAACATCGGACATCCCCCTTGAAGACTGTCTCTCATCAAGAGTGCTACTTTACTCCCTACACTCCTAGACCATTGACCATCTGACATTCTCCCTTGAAAACAGTCCCTCCTCTAAGGTCACGCAACTCTACCCCATACCCCAGATAACTGACCATCGGACATGTAGTAAAGAAAAAAAGGGTTTAATGTCACGGGTATGGAAAGATGTCTCGAGAGGGCAGATGGTGGGGTGTTTTGGTAGGCGGACAGTTCCATGAGGAAATTGTCCAAAGTAATCTCTGACAATTAACGTGATGTAAGTTTTCCTTTTTTAACAGGGATGTACGACATGCTTGGTAACGTTTGGGAATGGACGTCGACACCAGCTGTCAAACGTGAAGACGAGAGCAAGTCCATATCAACAACCAATGACAAGATAGTGAAGGGTGGCTCTTATCTGGAACAGGCGGGGCCATCAATTAAATCAGGATACCAGATTCGCTTGAGTCAAAGGTGGGCGGGTTGTTGTAATGACCGACAGCTAGATATTTAAACCATGTATTCCAAACCATTCAATTCTGTGTAATGGAAATCCACTAGTTTCAAAGAGAAGAAAACAAATCTTGGCTTGGTGTTTTATTTTGAAATTGTGACCATTGCGTCATGACCTCAAACTAGAGTTTATTTTAGATAACATAAGTCTTTTTGACTTTAAATTAAAAGCATGTTAGTCATCAGTTGCCGATATAAGTAGTCCATATTACACGAGGTTTATATAAGATTTATAAATTTCTTTTAAACCATTATAAGCGTGATGTAATTTATACGAACAATGCGTGTGCGTTCTTCGTTTGTCATTTAAACAGTTTCACCTTCTTCTCTTTTGAAGAATTAGGCGGTTCAAGTACTCGGTGGACATCATCGGGAAAATAGTCA
Organism: Mopalia vespertina; assembly: GCA_030265115.1. NCBI lineage: Eukaryota > Metazoa > Mollusca > Polyplacophora > Chitonida > Mopaliidae > Mopalia > Mopalia vespertina. The sequence goes on from JAQQZZ010074118.1 coordinate 14,109, forward strand.
TTTTCTCTTTCCAATACCTTTTTGATGATTTGTTTGTCGCCATTTAAAAGAATAGACAACTTATGTTAACGTGGTGTAGAGAAAGAAATGCTGGATTTCGTCTGTTTAGGAAATTCCTAACATTAGCTTTAAGAGGTTTCGTAAAGCCTCGCGAAAACTCACCCTAGATCGTCTGGTCTATATTTCTCATCCAGATGATAGGAGTCTCAGTTTAGGATTGACATGTTAATGTATTTTAATACATTCTTTTCTTTACGCACAGGAAACCTCTGGATGCTCGATATACAGGTCATCACGTGGGGTTCAGATGTGCACGAGACGCACGCCACAGTACCAAACAGAATTCTCCGAAAAGTAAACTTCCGCCGGCACCGCGAAAGGAGAAACCGATCAAAAAAGCAAGAACTTTAGATAAACCTACCCCAAAAAGAAAAGGAGCAAAGCTTATGCCAAAAAGAAAAAAGCACATTGAACTGTAGCATTGTATTAGGAGAACCATTGAAAGGAAATAAGTTTTGTGTCAATAACAGAGTAGTTATGCCTATTTACCTTCTTCTGAATAACTCTCTATAAACGTATTAAAACAAGTTAACGAGCTCAAATCTTTTTCTGACCTACAATCTGAACACATTGTGTCTGTACGCCTGTGTACGTCTATAACACTGAATATTCCTGCTCTGACACCACTTCAAATGCTTGATTTGGATTCGGTCATACACCTGTCATTGCCCAATCACCGACGCGCTTCCATACACACATTATTTGTCCGTTATTGACACGACAAAGGTGTCTAATGTACAATCATCATGTATGCAAATAAATGTATCATATAATTTTCCTAGATTTGATTTTAGTTTCGTTTGTAATTGAAAACTGATTAATGCATCAGTATGTTAAGTCTTTCAGCCGTAAGCCGATTGCTTGATTCATTCTTATGTTGCCTGGGTGATTGATTGATTGACTGATTGGTTAGTTTTCTTCTTGATTGCTTGATTAGATGATTGATTGGCCGATCGATCGATTGATTGATTGATTGATTGATTGATTTGATTTGATTGATTGATTGATTGATTGATTGATTGATTGATTGATTGGTTTATTGATTGATTGATTGATTGATTGATTGATTGATTGATTGATTGATTGATTGATTGATTGATTGATTGATTGATTGATTCATTGATTGATTCATTCATTGATTGATTCATTCGGCGTTATACAGCAAAGTTTACCTCAGGCAATTTGTTCATATAGAATCACCAAAATGTAACAGCTTTATCTCACCAATTTCCTTACACTGGTTGACTAAGTGAGAGACTTTATACTGATGCTTGTGGCGTCAGAACAACAGCGAGAAGAATATAACCAGTTCACCTCATTCAATGCGCTAATGCCTTATTGGATGACTTAAAGGGAAAGACAACTGTTTTTCGACCTAAACTTTTTTTATTGCATATTTTCAAAGACAACCATCTGTATTGCACTTGCAATGGAATTAGCATAACCGTTAATTAGTTAATTTAAAAAGCGGAACTGACGTCATTGTTTGAAAACTCGGTCGGTCACCAGTGTGTCCGTATACACAAGCTTGGTCACCCAAGCGCAATGTTAATCTGTTGTATGCATATCAAAATAGCTCTTTCAGTAACACATACGTTTAAAAACCCGGATTTTTTAAAATCGCATGTCAGCTGAAAACATGCTAAACGTATGTGTTACTCAAAGAGCTATTTTGATATGCATACAACATTGCGATTGGATGACCAAGCTTGTGTATACGCCGTGCTGTTACAGATGCCTTCCAATGCATCCATAAGCAAACGGACACACTGGTGGCCGACCGAGTTTTCAAACAATGACGTCAGTCCCGCCTGTTAAATTAACTAATTAACGGCTATGCTAATTCGATTTCAAGCGCAATACAAATGTTATTCTTTCAAACTATGCAATAAAAGTAATAATTTTAGGTCGAAAAACAATTGTCTTTCCCTTTAAATACCCTGAGAGGCCATAATAACATTATAAACCCAAACTCACACAAAAATCACATAAATAGTGCGAAAAATTGCTGTTGGACAAAACGATCGAGGATATTATCAGCTTTTGGTTTATTTTTATACCTCGGTAACAAATCGTTTTTTCTGATTGGTCGAAACCACGTCGAGCGATGTGGAACAAAACATTACGGTGCATGTTTTCAATAGATCCCATATAACAATAGTAATGATGCTCTCTGAAATCTCTTGAGAACGCCTCTCCCCAAATGCTATAAAACCTTGACGGAGACGTAATGTTCCAAACTTCAGCGTTCAGAATCACTGCAGTGTTTCACAGTATCTATAGCGACATGTAAGGATATTTTTTCGTATTATACCACGTGTTGCAATTTTGACCAATCATATAATACAACAATTTGACTAGAGGAATAACATACCAATATCCAGGCTCCATCGCCACACCGACAATTTAAAGTAGGGACGTTCTCGTCGGACCAGTAGTTGTCGGATTTAGGCCTTGCTGTACCCCTAGTTTGATTTTGAATAAAACTAAATTGTCTAAGCCCATTATCACGCAAAATATAGGTATGAAAATTATAAATCTATACATTTTGAAAAGATTCGATAATCAGGATTACAAATATAAATCTTTTTACAAATTGAATAAATGTCCATAAAAAAAATACAGTGCATTTTTTGTGCTTTATTTCTCAGAATGTAATTGCTATAAGACCAAATAAATCAGTTCATTTAGTAGTATAGACCTTGGTCTAAAAAAAGTGCCTCATGTTTTCAAAATTTTATTTGGAACGACATAAATCAATTTTATCTGTCTTACCTTTAAACTCAAACTAAATCTTTCGGAAAAGATTTAACGCACTCTAGGCCGAAAATAGACACCCTGCATTGTCTTATTTTAAATGCAACAAATTTGTAGTCCTTACGCTTGGCCATTTTCGAGAAGTAAGCAAGTTTCTATGGAGAATCTGACTAAAATCGTAAGTGTCTGAAATAAGCATTTAATGATTGGCTAAAAATTGAGTCTATACTAGATTATATATGTAACACTATGGGGGATAAGCCAATTAAATATTGATTTTCAGATGTAAGGTATTTTGTTTACAATAACATGTTATTTCACTGGGCGCTGCAACTTTACCTGGCAATGGGACAAAAATCACATTAGTCTGCTGTGATATTCCCATTAATCCACAACACCTTGTCACTGACTCTGTGCCATATGCTCACTGATAAAACTAATTCTGGGCTCAAATTAAACCATTTCTTATTGGAATTTCGAAGTAATTTATATGCTATTATAAACTTTGAACGTTTATTTTAAAATAAAAACTATTTTAAAAAGTCACATTTTTAGGTCAATGGTTCGACAAGACCTTAATTGTAATGGAGTTTGTATGGAGGTTCATTGCCGCCAAGGAATTGTCTTCAACTCTAGTGTGAGAGTCGACAAATCGAGACACCATATAAATACCGCTCGCTTGTGAATGGAACCTCACGATTTTTCAGTTCGAGACATTTGACATTCGACGAAGCGCATGTTGAACTTCCCTTGTTCATCAAATCATCATGTTTGTTTCTCTAGTTGTTTTGGTATACCGAAGTGCGCGTCACACTGTTTGAGGTAGTTGTGATCAGGGTTTGACATAGCTAAGTATATATATAAACAGTAATCACACTGACACAGGATGTTCATTAATTAAAATAGACGAATCATCTTATGTTGTAGAAAATCTCCCAGAGACAGGTTTCTATATAGATCTTAATGTCGAGTTGTTATGGGATATGAACTTACAGTCTTACCCTCTATGAAACAGGTTGACCTGTGTTTGCTTTACTGTTGTAGACCTCTCTCATTTGACGCTCAATCTCTGCCCTTTTATGAAATCCCCAAATTCCACTACCATACTCACCCACACATACATAAAACAAGCATTTCTAACATCAGTATCGTGTTATGTTATACTATTTAACAGTATATATGACGTCTGTACTCCTTAAACAAATTAAAACGTTGTGTAGAATTTACAATTTGATGATAAAACCATACCTATTGAATTCCTCGACAGTTTCCAATGACTTTCCATTATATGTCCACCTTTCACCTTCAGCTAATTTACCCCCTCTTCTTAAAACAATAGTTTTTTGTTTTGGCACAATTTACACTGAGATCCCATTTGTTACAATAATTATACAAATCATTTGAATTGTTTTGCAATCCATTTACACTTTTAGACATAATAACTGCATCGTCGGCATATAACAACAAATATATATAGTTAAATCATTTAAGAAGATGTTATCATCTGTGTAAGCCACGAGGTGTTGTTCCAAATCTTCTATAAACAATGCAGTACGACGATAAACCCCAATCAAACAAACAAACAAACAAACAAACAAACAAACAAATCTTTAAACAAGGCAACAAAATAGGCAATAGTACCTCCCCTTGTCGCAGACCATAATTACATTAGAAGAAACCACTTTTACGAGCTAGGTGTGAGACACATGATTTTACAGAAACATATACGACTTGAATAGCATTTAACAATTTCCCCCTAATATCAAATCTTATCAATTTAACCCATAATGCCTTTCTATCTTTACAATCAAAAGCACGTTGAAAATCAACAAATGCGGCATATACTTTTTACCTTCTTACAAATAAGTAGAAATAATATTGTTCAGACAAAATATAGCATCGGTTGTACATCCTTCTCTAAACCTAAACTGTATATCAGATAATTTACCGTATTGCTGTTCCCATCTAGTAATTCGATTGTTAAGAACGCTTGTGTATACTTTGGAAAATCAACTTTAGAATTAAGCGAATATTATCATATTTTTGCACTTAATCTTTGAACATATAAATATTGTATGGCCCTTATGACCACGTTCATTTTCACATCGAAATCAACCATTTCTCACTTTTAATCGATTTAAAATGTCTTCCCGATTTGAAAACGAGATTTGGCGGACCTCTGGGTCTCTTCCAGTTAGAAACCGCCCCTGTAGATCATTATTCAATCCATACGGATTCAATATTAATTTTTGTTCAGAGGCAGACCTTATTTCTCAAGGTTTCGTACGTCTGGACGTTGTATGGCTGTGTATAGGCCTACAATTAAAAAAGATACGTATTCGTATCTTCTTTAATATATCCTATGATCTGTATCGGGCACCCATTAATTATATTTTTTATTGTAGAGAAAGAACGTTTTCTTGCGTCCACCGGGATTCCAACTCGGGTCTAGCAAATATTTTTTTATTACAATAACATAACTATGGTGTAACTTTAAGGCAGGTGTATCAGGTCGTGGATGCATTCATTGTCTGGTAAGTAAGTCAGACACCTTTGCTGCAAGTCAATCGGATATATTCTTATAGTGTATACATTTTTAATAAATGAAGAGAGACAAATTTGCTTGCCTCGACAGGCATGTAAACCCGGGACCTTTGGGTTACAGGCCCAACATATGTGGTACCCCACCCGTTAAACCCTAGCCCATGCTAGCCCGGTGCTGTTCGGCTCAAACTCCAGCAATTGTCTTGTGCGCAGCAGCATGTCAAAGCCAATCGAGTTATTCTGTAATGCAGACAATTTGACGGCGGCTCAGCTGTCACCCTGTATCGATTTCCCGCTCCAATAGGGCACGTCAGCAGGCTAGTACGATGGGTCTAATCATCGTACCTAACGTGTCACATATACTTTATTTTGAGAACATGGCCGGACATGAACATATACTCCTAAATGTTATTTTAATTTGGGTAGCAATTATATCTATATCTACTGCGAATGTCCGACACAAACCAGCAGGAGATTTAGACAAAAGTAAGTATTTGTATTGTATTAATTTCATTTAGTAATTCACAAATAATTATCTTTTCTTAAACAATAACATAAACTACTATAGGCATTACTTTGTATTCTTAAGATCTGTACTATGCGATAACAACAAGAAGTAACGCACAAGCACACAAAACCCGGATGTAGACATCTCTCTGTATCCATATCTCTCTGTGTCTAGTTTGTAAAGGTACTATTTGCTCTGGCTTGAATATGACGTATAGGCCTACTGAAACTTTACAGAGAGATAATTACAACGTCAAACTCTAGTAAAGCTAAATGATATGTGGCTTCATCGCATACGAAACGTAGGCTTTTCCTTCGATAAAATATTTAAACTTAAGGAAAAAAGATATCTGATGCGTGCGATATATAGACCAACACAGAAGTCTGTTACATACACAAGTAGGCCTATTCCTGAACAAAATAAATATGCCACATAAGAACACTTGCTCAAAATACAAATACAAAATGGACCCCAAATACTTTAAAAGACTTTTGTGACATTTAATTTATTTAAAAATGTATCGATTGTTGAGTATTCGCGACAGCTGTTACTGTCTCGTTTAATCCATTGTTAATAATTTTCAACATCTAAGTATAGTTTCAGATCCATATACTGTTACTGATTTCCTTTCCACTCGAAATTAAAAAAAAGTTACGTTAACTACAACTTGTTTTCACAAGAAAATCTTATTATTATATATTTCTAAAAAAATAAATCACACTGCCGACACTGGCACACGGATTTAGATTTATTAAAACCAATGAATCATCCCACGCTCTAGATAAACTCACAGAGACAATTTTTTAAATAAATTTAATTTTCGGGTCGTTATTATTATATTGGGCCTGTAACCCAAAGGTCCCGGGTTCGAATCCCGGTGGAGGCAACCAAATTTTTCTCTCTTCATTTATTAAAAATATATTTATATGCTAATGTAGA
>JAQQZZ010074129.1:0-20916 GCA_030265115.1 Mopalia vespertina
AGTGATTGCCTTAGATCTCAGTATAGCGACAAACAAAACACGGGGAGCGTTTTTGAGATCTGATTTTAATTAGATTATATGTTAGACTATAACCAGGTTTAACATAAGCATGCCGAATTCGTTTTCCCATACTTTAACACAAACCCTACTCACCGTTAGCCCTGATATATTCCTGACGACTGCAACGTTCTCAAACCTACATAGCCAAAATCCCATAAATAGCCCAGGGTATAATGTTAAATGTCAGCGCTATTCCTCATCATACATGTAGCTAGCCTATCGGTACTTATAAACTTTGAGATGTGAAGTGCAATACAAACTATAGCTGGCAGACGTACGAGATATGTGTGTTAAACTATGCAGAGTAGATTGTGAAGTCAAGCCTTCACGAGATAATATAGGCTACAACTACCCTGACGTTGAACCAGTTTTTCCCACTGTAAACAATCGCCTTTTGGTCGATGTCAAAATTTCCCATTTTGAGCAAGCACTCATTTGACTATAAAAGTATATACAATTCAACGAGATACGTACTCGCCTCTATCATTCAGCAATCAATTTTCCCTACGGCATTTTGACCTGCATCCTCTTATTCGTATATCGATACGGACCACATGGTGTCAGGATTAAACATAAACTCCGCCACCAGTTTTACAATATCTACGTTTTAAAAGCTAGCTACCGCGCTCAATGTATTTGCTAGAAATAAGCTAATTTGTACCTTGTATAGGCCTATGCATCAATAAACTTTAACCGTTCCATACGGGAATATAGCACGTCGGAACCGCCTCGGTCATTCACAGGTCGTCATATGACATGGGAGGTAACTCTAGTATATATATATTTTGAAATTCAGTCGCTTCAGCGGTCGATGGCAATCTAATTAAAATCAGATCTCAAAAACGCTCTCCTTGTTTTTTTTCCGCTATATTGAGATCTAATGCAATCACTCTACTTATACTGTTCAATTATGTCAAGCTTACTGGGGTTCACGCAAGGTTACATTTTCAGTTGTCCAACAAAAACACAGATAACATGGGGCCATGATGGTAAACACCGAATTCAGCCAAAACAAGCAGAAGTTGTCCGATTTTCTTCTGCGTTAATGTTGTAAGTCGCATATAAACGGGGAAAAATCGAATTCCACTCAAAGTTTATTATTTGAATGGTGTTTGTTGATAATGCGTGCATGTATCCGTTGGTCATAGGCCTAGGCATGTACAAATATGCAGTCGGGAAACTTCGGTATGTCGGCGGAAATCTTCGGCTTTTATAAACCAGAATTGGGAAGCAGCTATGTGATTGGTCAATTTAAGAAACCAATCGACATTATAGTGGGGGTGATAGCGTTAGATCTCAATATAGCGACAAGCAAAACACGGGGTGCGTTTTTGAGATCTGATTTTAATTAGATTGCGGTCGATGGTGTCAGCTGGTTTTTCCTTTTTATTTAAATCACAATCCCAGGGAACTTCTGAGGTTATCTTTCTTGAATGGCTGGAGAGAGCTTCCTGTTGCCTTGGTGCTCTCGGAACAAACAGGAAGGCGATATGTTTGTGATTGTCTAGCCATGGAGCTATAAAGAGAAGGAGGCACAACTCTACCGGCCATTATGGTATCTCTCGACTCCAGCTGTGTCGGAATCGATCAAAGGACACTTTGATGTGCATGGGTCAGTTAATTGTGCCTCCTTCTCTTTATATCTCCATGGTCTAGCCCTGTAAACATGACAGTGACGAATTCCCCTTACAGTCATGGGATAAACACTCCCGATCTCTTGTGGTATAAGCAGTGCGCCAAGTTCCGTTCTAGTCAAGCCATTCACATAAGGCACCTTTTCTCCGAATGTAAATTACTATATTTAGTGGAATAGCTCCTGATCTAAAAAATAATGGTGTCTCTATTAAGAGTCTATCTACAGCTGAAGAGTTAACTATGTGCATGAAAAGGTTGGTTATCAATTCAATTTACATGTATGAACCACCACCAGGTGGTCATCCTATTTTAATGGATCTATAATTATGTATTCAGATATTCCAGGGTAATACACATTTACTTCAATCTTCACTGGAACTGGACATAAACATATGGCAAAAAGAAACACAGTGGGGAGCCTAGCCATCTCATTAAGCTCCAGCAAGGGCCGGATTAAGACCCGTATATGCCCTAGGCACTTAAAGGGAAAGGCAACTGCTTTTCGACAGTAACTTATTATTTTTATTGCATATTTTCAAAGACAACCATCTGTATTGCACATACAAATAATAAGTTTAGGTCGAAAAAAAGTTGTCTTTCCCTTTAAAAGATTTTTTACAGGAAAATGGAAAATTAGTGTTTATTTTGTTAATTCAGCCGTGGCTACAACATCTAATACAATTCCGATATCAACAATAACTTCGTTTTGACTCCACATTTAAGGATTGGTTATAGGAGATAGTCTGATGTCGGCACGATGCCATAATACATTCTGAAATGTTGAGTCAAAAATGAAGTTTAGATGGAATGTGGAGAGACAAGTTGGGTTTTTGTCGGACAAGGATTATAAATTGAGAATTTAAACTTAGGCCTAAATAAGTCTTGTCGGACTCCTTCTATCTCTTCACTTCAAAGAAAAATATTCAAAATTTATGCCGGGAAAAGTAATAACCCGAAATTTGAATTTAAAAAAACCCAGTTGAATTTGATTCTTATAGTTCAGTTTTTCATTGAGCATATTGATAATAAAACTCGCCACTGCTATATTTGTCATATGATAATGTGTTGTCCAGTAATCCGTTAAATGTAGAATGATTTGATAATCAAACGTTAACAGGCCATTTCTAAAAGTTCAGATTGTGGCACAGTCTACATAGAAACTGGCTTTTTAAAATTGGCGCTAGATTTTTCTTAGGATGGATGGACATTTTGCTAAAATCGTTCGAAGCAAATTTAAAAATATATTAAACAAGCCAGTTGGCTCCCGACTACATGATAAGTAAGGGTTGTGCGTAATACTTATCGTTATCAAGGGAGATCACTCCTCGTGTCAGTGTTGTGACCCCACAGCACTCCATGTAAAATCTCGTCACATCTCGTCAATTCTCGAGAGAGTCCACCGCGCGCAAAGCATCACGGGAAGACATCAGCCCCATCCCATGACAGCAGTAGAGACAATCCTTCCTTAATCAATCGTGCGCTGTTACCCATCCGCTTTCCATTACATGATAAGTAACAACCCTTCCTTATTACGTAATAGCAAGACGTCGTGTAGAGGGCGCTGCTCTCCCCACAACTTAATACAAAATAACGTACCACCCTTACTTATCATGCACCAAGGTGCTAACCAGCCGCTCCTTAGTACTGAATAACATACATTCCTAACTTGTATGTAGTACCACAAATCCTTGCTTATCATGTAGTAGGGAGCCAACTTGGTGCCGGAATTCCTAAACAAGCAGACGACACAATTGTCATGCACTCCGGTGACCCCGCACGACGCCACCACCATCCACCTGTGACGTCAGTTAGAGGGCGCTGCTCTCCTCGCTCCTTAGTACTTCATAACGCATAACCCTTACTTATCATGTACTAAGGAGCCATCCCCCGCTCCTTAGTACTGAATAAGGTACAATCCTTCCTTGTATGTAATATAATATTACTACATAAATACGAGAGAGCAGCCAAATCTGCTGCTCTCTACTATTTATGTAGTAACGGATGTCCACAGCCATATTCAATTACATTTTTTTTCTGTCATGTCACGCAACAACCCGGATGTCCACAGCGCCCACTATAATTATATTTTATTCTGTCATGTCACGCAACAACCCGGATGTCCACAGCGCCCTCTATAGTACTGAATAACGTCCACTACAATCTATCTTTATCAGTAGAGGGCAATCATTCGACACCACTGGCAACCAAACAAAAACAAATACGTCACAAACGGATCGGCTTTGTGTTGTTTTTATCCCAGAGAGCGTCAGTGCACAGGAAGTTTTCTCCAACCACCCGCTTAAAGGCCGTGAACATTAACAGTAAAGGAAAACAACCTCCATGTCCATGTTAATTAACACTGGCAAGGCAGGACAACCACGAGACGCAAAGCAATGACAACTTTCCAATGCCACTTATTGGCAGAAAATCTTAGAAGAAACCGCGTAAAATACATCGAATTCTCTGCATAGCTAAAATATTCCCTTTAATGGATGGGAAAATAAATCTCTCTTGTATTGCTTCTGTTAAACTTTGGTCAGCCATTATTCAACTGGAATGCAGACAGATAGGAGTAAAAAGAGTTTACATACTTATTTCATCAGATCGCTTTCGATGGGCGCCACCAAGTTTGACCAAAACCTCTGCCGCAGCTATACGCCATTAGGTCGCACACTAAATGTAAAACAGGAAAGCAGAAGTCCGTCAAGAAGAGATAATTCTTTCTTTGATTTATATTATTATTCTCTTTTCGTGGAGGAATTTCTCGTATAAATTCTTCAAAGCTGATAAATTTAACCCAGAGTTGATATGGATAGCATTACGTCGTGGTTATTGTGAAAGGTAGATAATTAAGTCTTTTTAAACTCATACACATTGAAAACATGCATAGAGGTGCAGTTGCAAATGTATTTAACCATACTGCATGGGATTTTGGAGGAGACGTGTTAATTATCTCGACGCTTTGAAACTAATCCAAGTGTGATATTAATTTCATCAAGGTGTGTTCTTTCTTTTTTTGTCTCTCAGAGAGTTTAATTTCTCTCTTTTAACGGTCAAATGACCCTTTAACCTGCTTGATGTGAGATTTGACCGCCCGTGATCGAATTATTTAAACGATAACCAAAACGACAAAACGACATCATTAACCTTCATAAATATAATAAAGGTACCATCTAAAATGCAAATGTCCATCGTTTATTCATTTATATGAATGTCCCAGCGATCTAATAACTATATGTGATACGACTTGGAATGGCCGTCGCCTGGATATATGTATATCACGAGGTCGAGACGGAAAACTGATTCAAACCCCAGGTGGTTTTTGTTGTCACAAACGGTTGATTTATAATATAACAAAAAGGCACGTTTAGCGATAAGGTATCGACAGCTCCATATATTAACTGAACTGTGAATATGGGACAAGGTAAACTAGGCTAAACGAATTATATAGCCATTTATCCAGCTTGAGTGACGCGAAGCGATCGTTTAACTGTCATAAATGTTCAATGGTATCGACTTAGTATCGATATGGTATTTCACGGCCCTTGCTGACTAGCACAGACTGGCAAAGCTAAGGTAACGAACATAGAGTGCTCAAGTACTATATTATACATACACTCCTAATATAACATGGGATTAATAATTCGAGATGGTAGATTGTCTGTTCGTGTCTGAATTATGGCAGGATAAATGGAATATCAGTTGATTTCTTCACCAAAGTGAGTTAATTATCTTTGATAATACGCTTCATAACAGAAAAATTTGCGTTTATTGAATAGTGGAGAGATTCCGATGCCCTTGTACTCGTCGATGTAGGCACAGCGGGTGCCAGGAATCGGGTTGCTTTGGGAGTGTTTGTGGTGTCTGCCGCCGTAAGATTAACGGTTAGTCTTGTGTTTTGTGATTATCTTGTGTTTTGTTATTATCTTGTGTTTTGTTATTGTCTTGTGTTTTGTTATTGTCTTGTGTTTTGTGATGGTTTGAATTTTGTGGGGTTTTTTTTTTGCCAGTGCCATGCTAATGAAATATCCGACACTCAAGCATTGGCTGGTAAGCTGTAATATCATAAAGATATCCTTATAACTTAGTTAAAACCTCAGTCAACCAATCCGAACTATCATCGAATGGATGAAGTGGAGATCGCATTCCATATTGTGTAATGTAAGACATACCACTATTTCCTAATACCGGTATGTATATTTTCATAGGGTCTTGCGCTTAGTTAAATAGTAGGACTATAATGCTGAAGTAATTAACAGACTGGTGAAAAGTAAAAGACTGATCAAATGCACGTGCTGTTATCCATTCTAAGAAAGAATATGCTTCACGATCTGGTACAAGAGTTTCCAGATATATGTCATGTAAACCATTCAGAACTTTAGTTGATTGTTTAATTGATCGATTGATTAATCGATTGATTGATTGATTGATTAGTTGGTTGTTTGTTTGTTTTGGTTCGTTGGATGGATGGATGGATGGATGGATGGATGGATGGATGGATGGATGGGTGGATGGATGGATGGATGGGTGGATAGGTGGATGGATGGATGGATGGATGGATCTATGGATAGATCGACGGATCGATGGATGGACGGATGTACAGATGAATTGATCGATCGATCGATCCATTGATTGATATATTGATTTATTGATTCGGGGTTTAACTCCGTACTTAAGGTTATTTCACTCATATTATGGCAAATGCCATCCCAATGGGCTATTCTATACGCCACTGGCAAACAACATATTATATAGACAAGTAAGGACAACCACGAGACGGTTACAATCAGCATGACACGTTTTAACCCTTATGGAACCAATTATGAGGACGTGTTGACTCTGAAATATATTCAACACTATTCTCCATACATCGACTACATTCTTTTATATAGCTTCATGTTGTCCTTTCTCCACAAGAGCGCACAATTCGAAGCTCCTGTGCAGCCAACCCCTGCATTTGTAAAGAGGCATGTTACATACAAATTCTTTAAAACAAAAATTAGGAATGTCATATGAGACACATTGCAATTGGCTTGAAAGAAATATGCTGTTACCCTGGTGCTTTCAGAGCAGTTGCTCAAAATAAGCCAATCTGAACTTACGTCTTTGTATTTGCTTCCTGGCATTGTTATGCCTTTGCTTGTTGGGTATGATATTGACTGTGTGTCAGTGTATATGACTAGGTGTGGAATTGGCTGTGTCAGTTTGTGTGACTGGGTGTGGTATTGGCTGTATGCCAGTTTATGTGACTGGGTGTGGTATTGGCTGTGTGTCTGTTTATGTGACTGGGTGTTGTATTGGCCGTGTGTCAGTTTATGTGATTGGGTGTGGTATTGGCTGTGTGTCAGTGTATGTGACTGGGTGTTGTATTGGCCGTGTGTCTGTTTATGTGACTGGGTGTTGTATTGGCCGTGTGTCAGTTAATGTGACTGGGTTTGGTATTGGCTGTGTGTCAGTTTATGTGACTGGGTGTTGTATTGGCCGTGTGTCAGTTTATGTGACTGGGTGTGGTATTGGCTGTGTGTCAGTTTATGTGACTGGGTGTGGTATTGGCTGTGTGTCAGTTTATGTGACTGGGTGTGGTATTGGGTGTGTGTCAGTTTATGTGACTGGGTGTGGTATTGGCTGTGTGTCAGTTAATGTGACTGGGTTTGGTATTGGCTGTGTGTCAGTTTATGTGACTGGGTGTTGTATTCGCCGTGTGTCAGTTTATGTGACTGGGTGGGGTATTGGATTTGTGTCAGTGTATATGACTAAGTGTGGTATTGGCTGTGTCAGTTTATGTGACTGGGTGTGGTATTGGCTGTGTGTCAGTGTATGTGACTGGGTGTGGTATTGGCTGTGTCAGTTTATGTGACTGGGTGTGGTATTGACTGTGTGTCAGTGTATGTTGCTGAGTGTGGTATTGGCTGTGTGAAAGTAAGGCGTGTATATGTCTGTAACTACCTTCAGTATCGGTATTATACTGACCGATATTGACACCTAAGCGTCATTTAATAAATATTATAAAGAAGAAACTCTTGTTTTGGCAGTAATATGCCTGCATGGCGCGGGTTTATCCCAAAGTAGAAGTCTGTGTTGAAAAGCTAGATGGTACCTGATGGTTACAAAATGACACCGATAAAAGTGGTTCAAAGTGAGGTACCCTCGAGTACGGAGGAAAACACAAACCAAACAAACATATTTAAGAGCCGAAACATAATTTATTTAGCATTTGTGACATTTCAGAAATATGAACGGATGCTTCTTTGTTAACGTCTCAACACGCACATAAACACATAAATCTCCCGTTACTCAATGCCACAGGGAATAGAAATCATTCGCGTTATGTTGGAGAAGACAGCCATATGGTTTAAATTTACAGTTATTATCGTGTAAAACAAATATGTCAGCTACAAATCATTGGAACATCTGTGCTAGTTTTCTCAGGCTTTTATCCTTTCAGAGCAACATTAAGTTTGTGGTATGGGTTAGTTGGCTTTTACGTGTTTTGTGTTCTCTGTGTCTTTGAAGAAAATGATATGTGCGTAGGTACACTTCTCATGATTGTTTGGGGTTAAACGCCGTACTTAAGACTATTTCACTCACATGACAGTGTGCCAGACCAATGAGTGAAGGAAACCTCCCTCGACGCCACTGCAAGAAACAAAGATAAGGCGGGACAAAATACACGATGCAACACAAAGACCTCACAAAATCTTACAACGTCAAAGCAACAGAAAACGCAGTCATCTATTCCATAAGGTTCCAAATCATTAAGAAGATTATATAGCTACCTGTTCGCGATTGTACTCGACATTGGAAACGTTTCTTATTGAAAGCTGTCACTTTGTAAACCTGCTATTGGAACCATCTATCTCACAGCAGACGGGTCCGCGGTCGTGGCTTAGTGGTTAGCGTGCGCGCTTACTAATCCTACTTTGATGTACCGTTCACGGGATCGAGTTCATCTGTCCACCATCAGGTATATATGAGTGAGTTACACGATGTGGCACCAGCAATCGCGGGCTGGTTTATACGAGGTTTCCTCCCGGTTTTCGACAATCCGTCGTAATATCAGTGAAATATCCTTGAGAACGACGTAAACCACCAACCAAAGAATCAAAAACAAACATAGTAGCCGGTGTTTCTCTGAAGTTATAACTAATTGATGCTGAATATATTCAAATTTTAATTTCTCTTATTTTATAACTTATTTTAATTACACAGTATAACGTAGGTAATTTATAGAATGTGCAAAACATCAGGTTTTAGCACCTAATGAACTTGATTCGAAAACCCTTTCATTAATATACATTTTCATTGTCAGATTACCATATTAAGGACGGAAACATTTATTACGAACCATGAAATGAGTTAACGACTCAGTGATGTCGTCTTCATCGGAGGCCAAAAGACAAGCCACTACCCAGCTACTGACCACTGTCTATAAACAATACTGGCCCGTGCCTTCCTGGAAAGAATACCTCCGTGATGATACACCAGAAATGTAAGTAGTGAAGTAAACTAAATGGACTGAAAAACAAATCAAGCAAAATATTACTTATTACCCATTTGAAAATAAGTTTTCCTTATATATTTCGGGCTTAGCTTTAATTTTTGTTTATGTCAACCATATCAGCTAACGGCTGATGTATTCCTTACCCATACCAAATATCTTGTTTGTTGCATATTGATCAATACTTTACACACCATGTAGATGGTCATTAACTTCTCTCGAGATGTCTGTATGTTATACCCATAACAACTCCAGATTAAAATCTAGTTAGAAACTTGTCTCTGGAATATTTTTTGATTACTTAAGCTTTAAGCCATAAACACTTGGACGCCCTTCAAATCTTATACCAGCGACCAAGAAAACCCGAGCAAAAAAAGTGACCAGGATTTATATGGTCGATATAATGTTGACCAGGACAAAACCTGACCGCTCATCAAATTCTACTTATACCAGCGACCAGACAAAAACAGATTAAAAAAGTAACCAGGATGTATATGGTTGCGTTATACTTCAGACCAGGAAAAACTTGGTCGCTCGTCAAATTATACTTATACCAGCGACCAGAAAAAAACCCTGGTGAAAAAAGTGACCAGGTTTTATATGGTCGAGGTATACTTTTGACCAGGAAAAATCGGGCCGTTTTATCCGATTATGAGCGACCAAGTTTTTGCTGGTCGGGCTTTGCGACCAGATTTTTTCACCAGGTTTTTGCTGGTCGAACGGGGTCCAACCAGGTTTTACTAACAGTAAACATGTTATGAATCATCGTTTTTAATTACCCAACATCCCTACGCCAGTGTGATAAGCTTAAACTCCCAAAAGTAAAGATATATAGTAAACAACATATTTCTGAATATTTTTATGTATCTTCAGTCTTCCAATTGCGTATTTGGTTTAAGTTTAAATTAGACTCCACACCCATCTCCAATAGTTATTTTCTTAGTAAATTGAATAAAGACAGAACCTGGACTTTCTACTGGATTGGGCGTCAGAAAATGTAAGCTGTAACTCAAATTTTATGGCTCAAATCTTCAAACGTTCTCTAACCTTCCGGTAAAACAGTTATTTACGGAGTGATTATAAAGCTAACAGCATTTTATGCAGATTCTCCTTTACTTTGATATTTGGCATATAGACGATGCTAGTTTCCTTGCAATGTGTATAGAAATCCAACTGGTAAGGAGTTGAGTATATTAAATAGCGGTTGGCTGGTCAAACCCTTATGATATCCAAAATGTTCCTTATATAATGGCATTTCCACGGTAAAAGACAATCGCTACTCTGTTGGCCCCGTTTCTGAATGACAGTTCACACTTTATTACTTTGATTTGGATACCGGTATCTATGCCGACATGCCGCCATTACAATTTACACTTGTCAGAGGCGCCATAT
This sequence comes from Mopalia vespertina, assembly GCA_030265115.1. Taxonomy (NCBI): domain Eukaryota; kingdom Metazoa; phylum Mollusca; class Polyplacophora; order Chitonida; family Mopaliidae; genus Mopalia; species Mopalia vespertina. Next base: position 10,586 of record JAQQZZ010074129.1, read on the forward strand.
TGTTTTTAATTTACCGTTTTTATTTTGTTATATGTTAAGGTCTCGCCAGGGAAGACCAGAGACCGAGCTGTCTTCGTGGCGTGCACAACTACAGCTTAAGTCAAACTCATCAAAAAAGAAAAAAAACATGGCAGGTGTCCCTCAGGAAACAGAGTGGAGTGTTTCCGAATACGGCTCCGATACATCATTCGCTAAACTAGACACGGTAATAATTGCATTTGACAAATCTGTATATAATCATCATGAAAATTTCTACAACCAAAAATAAAATCTAATGTTTTAATGTTATACAGCATATTAAAAAATGGTGTTTCTGACTATATATACTTTGGTTATAGTTTGTTGTACAGCACTGAATAAAATGATTCCAATGAAAAATTTATCATGTAGGTTCATGGGCTAGAAATAAGACAGGAGAGCATGGGCTTTTTCTTCTTCAATATTTACAGGATTAAAGTGCTAATGATTTTTCTGTCTTTCAAAAAGTGAATATTAACAGTATTTTCGTACTTTCTTAGTTTGAACAGATTCTATAGTTCAGAAAATTATTCAAGTTGAAACCCGTCCTTGAATCGAACCCACGAAATCGAACAGCAGTAAAAGCTGGCCACCTACATGGCCGAGTGGCAGAGTGGTCTAGGTGGCCGGATTTACTGCTGACGAGTCGGTGCCTAACTCTGAGGTTCGTGTGTTCGATTTCCGGACGGGTTTCAACCTGCTACATTCCCTGAACTAGAATTTGTTCACACTAGGAAAATATTATCCAAAAAGTGTTGTTTTGTATGACTCACGGTGTCAGAAAGTAAATGCAGCTAACCACTAACCAATGTACATAGGTCTCTGTATTAGCTGTTTAGTGCGATATTATTTTAAAATCTCCCATAATATGATATAATTTCTTAGAAATTATCCGTTTACGGTGCATATGGGGATTTAAACCATGTTTACAACAGAGTAAAAAATTAAACATCGCACAGCCCCCACCGATTGAGGAATATGAGCTATTTAAAACTTTTATAGTTTTATTACAGTCGGATTTTGATCCCAGAATTCTTTTTTAAATTCAGGGTATTATTTAACGGGTTTAATAGAGGAATCAGTGACGTTTTGTGTATTACTAAATTATATAACCCCATATACTTACTACTGGGAATTGCATAACATAGTCGATAGAAACTCTGTTATAGCCAAAGACTGGAATTCGAATCCCAGTGGAGGCAAGCAAAATAGATCAGAAATGACATGACACGACTCGTCCACCATAAGTTAGTTACCAAATCAGTTTTTAAATTGCCTCGATTAGAAAAGCTATCAATACACTTTGAACACCACTTTTCAAAACTTTGTAAGGAGTATAGCAATACAGTTCTACTTAGCACTGGAGGAAGATTGACTTTCCAAATTTTTTTCAAAACACATCACAATAAATGGTTATGCTATAGTGTCAATTATTGTTGGAATATATCGCCGTCATATAAGTGAAATACCATTGAGCACGGCGTTAAACACCAATTCAATCAACCAATCCAATTGTCGACATTTAACAAACACATCAGTAGTAGACCAACTGTTTATTGTAACAGTTGTTTTTCTTTCAATATTTATTATGATAAGTTTTTTGGCTTCACAGCCATATATATGGAGCCTTACGTAAGATGACACATAAAATCAATCTAACCAGCATAAAAAATGTTATGTAAACAATAAAAACATGACAAGTAAATTTGGAAAAGCCGTGGGCTCATCGTCTTTGAATAATTTAAATTGACTTTCAAGACACATCACGTATAGCCTGTCTGTTTAATCATGTTGGAGATCTTGCCTCCAGTCATTTCAATTCATGTGAAGCAAGTTTTTGTTGATATTGCTGGCAAGTACATATTGTGTCGTATTGCTGCAGGTCGGTAAACAGATTAAAAACTCAACGTTTTACAACTGGTAAAAGAAGAATATTTTATTATGCCAATTGCCTAGCTTCGCCACTAAGTGCATTTGCATTATAAACACAATTACGTTAAACGATATTTGCACAAGTTGTTTGCGTGCTGTAAAAAATTGTAAGCTAGCCTTTAGAGGGGTATAATGTAGGCCTACTTAGTTTGACGTTAAAGTGCATTCACACATATGTTATTTTGCTCGTGTTGTCTCTTAATTGGGTTCATGTTGTCTTTAATAGGGTTCATGTTTAATCGGGTTCACGTACACCTGATTCTAAAATAGAATCGATTTTACTTCCTACGTCGAAACATTGACTCTAAAGATACACCCACCTAGGCCATCTCATTTGGCACTTTTTTTAAATTGCTGACCTGTGGCTACCGCTGCACCAAATTTTGGCGGAAATTAATGCGCGATGGTTTGGCATGGGGTACGAAAGTTGTCTTAGTCTCGTCCACTATAGAAGCTCTCGCGAGAATACGATTCCCTGCACCAGTTGGGGCCAGTTTTTCATTCGCTCAGTGAAAATTTCGGAGCTAATTTTTTTTTTATTGTTCACCTTCGACTCTATGTTATAAACTGATGGCCCATTAATTAAAGGAAAGTCTGCTGCTATGTTCATTTGTTGGCCACACTCTGTCGATACTCGTATGGTTAATGAAAAGCTTTCTCTTCCTTGAAATCACGACTTTGGATAACTGGTGGAAATTACCGAGGTAAAATTCGTAAACCCCACAATTAGCTAAACGTATGTCAAAAAGAATTTCTATTAAACCCTCTGTTTTTTTATACTGTAGGCGACACTAGACCGTCTTGGTTGGACACAAGCTTATATCCAGAGGACCAATGAAGAAGCCAAGATTCTGAGCAACACAAAAGCAACAAGTATGTAACTTTATACATGGAGGTTTCTGAAACCAAGTTGATTGCGGAAACCATATGGGCCCCCAATATATTAAAATCCCAGATTGCTGTCAAAAAATGACCATGAGTGACCTTTTCTCCAAAAACATGTGTCACAATCCAGCCAAAAACCTATTAAACCTTCCTCTCAGACATACCCTTAGCATCTTAAGTTATTGGTATCTTCCATCCTTCGGGAACCCAACAGCCTTCTGATTGAACGTAGTTTATTTGAAGAGTATCAATGCTGTCTTTATACTAAGCACTGGAGGAAGATTCACTTGCCAACTGCATCAAAACACCTCATATTAAGGTTATGCTAGTGTCAATTTTTGTTGGAATATATCAACGAAAAACCCTTAAACACGGTGTAAAACACAAATAAATCAATCATCCAATCAATAAATCGGGAGCCCAACCCACACAAGGGATTTGGCCTCATGATTATAGTCCAACGTGGAAGCTGAATTTTATATTTGTGGAAACTTCCCTCCTAGGTGACCTCTAATCCACTCTCCATTTGCCTTCGTTATATGATTGAAATAATGTTCAGTATGGCGTTAAACACAAAACAAAACTAACAAGCAAAGTGAAATTTATAGTAGATATAGACGAGATTTTTCTGTAAGGTCTTGCTGCACCCTTTGGGCTAAAAATGGACAACATTTTTTTTATTATCATTTTTACTCAAAGCTAAGCATTCAAAGTGTATGATATTTAAAAATTACTCGAAATTACAATTACAAATAGTTCAAAATTGAGTCGTGCATGGCTTTAGTTTTATCAATGACCATATTGCAGCCATTAACAACGTGTGAGAGTGTAATGAGATTTATCACAGGAGACAAGGCTTCCAACATTGTGACTTGTTGTCACATATTGAGGTGTAGTTCCAGTAGTGAATGAAGCAACATGTACTAGTATATTAAACCAAATAATTAACAACCTAAAATATCTATAAAATTGACCTTAGCCTTCCTATTGTTCGATTTCTTATTGATCCACTTAATATCCAATCTTTGAATTCGTATTTGAGGCACCAAAACGCACTGTACTTTTTTCTGTCATTTTTTTTAAAACTTTATTATGGTAACGTTCTCATTAAGTGACAAACTTATATTATGTACACACATGCATGATACAATTATTTTTTTAATATTTATGTCAGTTTACCATAAGTTCCAAAGTTGTTGTTGAAGCTTTTAAAAAATTAGTTACAATCATAATATTCCGTTCTGTATTCTGTGTGATAATGGCCATACATGGGCTTAGAGAAATGGTTTTTCTCAAAATCAATAAACGGGGTCCAGCGAGACCTTTAATTTCGATTACCATACAGCGTATAATGTAACTTGGATCAGGCGATAGCGGTTATTGGCGACGAGAAGGACTTGATGGATCGAAGTGGCGGCGGCCCTGTGGAAACATTTTGGTCGCCAACTATTTGTTCTGCCGAGGGTCATAGAGTATAAGAAATAAATATCGACAGACTTAAGAAATCACAATCCTATAGCTTGTTTCCTGAAAAAAATATTGCAGCACGTTTAGCAAATATTCAAACATGAACTCCAAAATCTTATATCGCTACGAAGTTCTGCCATCAGCCTTGTACAACGCCTACGGACTTTCAATTGTCTGACAGTATATCATCCGGAAAATTTAAATACGAATATAAACCAATCAAATACCACATTCTTTTCGCAGCGGGAAAGACGCTCAGCCATTGGCTGATCGACAATGTCATGCATTTTTTTTTTCTTTTGTTGGGGGGAGCTATGATAATAAATAACTTGTTTAGTTTTATCTACTTTTACTAAATAAAAGTAGAGTGACCATGCCTCGACAATGCTCGTTATTTAAGCTTAATTGAGAGGGGATCTGTTATTAGTTTTTTTTTTTTTTTTACGATGTAGACCTTTATTCACTGGTTTTGATTTCAGATGGCATTAAAACAACTTTAACAAAGGTAGGTGTTTTTATTTTATTCTGTTGATATTTCTATCTTGCAAGCGATATACAGGAATTGTAATAGTATATAAATAACATTTCTCTACGTTTCTACAGTGGACTATGTTCACAGCTAACGGCAATTTGAACTGCCTTAAACATCTAACGATCTTGCCACTCCATCGTTGCCATATATGGCCGATAGAAGATTTGAGGTGTAAAATTTAACTCTTAATTATAACAAAAGCTTTGAGCTTTTGTAGTATTAAATTGAACGGTTTGATATATGAGCTTAAATAAAGTTGATTACATACTGTTGCGTTTATGAGACAGCTCGCGAACCCGCAATATACCGCGAAAATGACTTTTGTGGGTTTTTTTTTTTAACCGAGCCAGGCATACAAACAAAATTTTTAAATTGTGTGCTTGCTTAAATATTTCATGAAACCTAGCACAATTTGGATATATAATTCATGCAAAACAGCAAATCTCGTGAATATAGCTAACTTTATTGCATAAGATGTGACTTGGTTAACATAGTTCATCATGCAAATCTCGCAATCATTCGTGATTTCGCTTTCCACGATTGACACACCACGATCGCCTACTCTACAAATCATCAGTTATATACAAATTCTTCCCCAGGGCTTTTTACGGGGTTTCTCTTGGTTTTTATACCGTATTTAAACAAGGAGCAGTGTGAAATGAACAATCCGTCGTCATATAACTAGTTCTACCCTTCGGTATACGCCGTTTAACCCCCAATCAAACAAACACACAATTCCTTCTTTTTAGCTTTAATGAATGATCTGTACACAGAGATATCCATCGATCAGTCAGTGTATGATTAAACAGACGTTGGACTTATTTCAATGCTATATGACGTACTTACATTGTTGTGTCTGTAAGTCTAAACATGTCAATTTTAATGAATGATTTTTGTGTCTTTTTAAAAAGTGAATATTAACAGTATTTTCGTCATTTTGGGTGAATACTTTCCAAGCTTGAACAGATTCTAGTTCCGATTCTATGGGCTGTCGGCATTTGCTGCTGGCGATTCGGTGCCTGGCTCTGAGGGTCGTGGGTTCGATTCCCGGTCGGTTTTCAACCCGCGTATTTGTCTACACTAGTATCTGCTCAAACTTAGAAAGTGTAATCCGAAAATAATGTCAAATAGACCTTGCTTTTATTCTCCGATTTTTTACAGTATTTGTGGTGCATGTTGAAGCTCATCCTATTAACACAGTGCTGTGAATTCTAATCGTGTGAATTAATGCGCTAATCTGATCGGCTGAGCTAACGAAAATCCGGTTAAATAACAGTTCTGTGAACATGATATCGCATGACGCTTAAATATTTTAGGACACCGAAATACAAGGCTGTTCGCTTTGTATTTCAGTCTATGTAGGCCTATAAGGTTTGTCAATGGTTAAATGCCTTTTAATTAACCATTTGCAGTTCACAGCTCCATGTTAGGTGTGAATTTTATGAGCGACCCAAAAGGTATACCAATATACACTCGATAGTCCTTTACTATTAGCATGCATGCTCACATCCATTCGTGTCGTGTGAGCAGAAAACTAGGTTCGTATGACAGAGTAAACTGAAAAAATATATGACAAGCTGTTACGGTATAACATAATTTATTAGTATTTTAATTTGTTCTCAACTCAACAGTTGGTAACTGACACTATGACATAATTTCATTAAGTACATATAAAACCATATCCTACTGGTAACTCCTTATAACCCTCTACAATGCAATATCTTAATATCCCTCAAAAGCTTGTTAGTTTCGCCGTTTCAAATGACGCCTTGCCGTTGTCAAGTGCACCTAACAGAATACAACCACGCGCGTTTAACCCTTCGCTGGCCACGCGCATTCTTAGCAACGAGTTTTGGACACATCTTGAGCCTAAGCATTTATTCTGCTGACTTTGTTGTCCCCATATGTCATTATGATACCGGGTGTCGGTGTTCTAAAAATCTACAGATGTACCTATTGTATAACAGGGCAGGACCGGGTAATTTGTAACACGTAGGCCTACATTTCTACTGACACTTTTGAGGCTTACTTCACGCGAATGTCATTCACTTCTATCGTGTGGAATTGTGACAGGGGTTAATTCGAGAAAAGCTTGACGTCACCTGGCTTGGATGGTTGTATTTGTATACCTTTATAACTGTTACTGAACACTGAACCGAAAATAACGACTCTGTTAAAGTTTACGCTTCGTTGGTTTGTACTAAATTCGTTCTACATCACTTGAAGACTTAATGACGGACTTCAAGGGGCTATCACCAATAGTTGCTTATAACAGACCTTGACGTCTTCGAGTTTTATACCGGCATAGGAAGGACTTTATATCGCCGTAACAAGTGTCCGTGGATGATAACTATTTTGTTCAATACTTCCGGACATTTTTTTTCAAATTTGTGTTATGTTAAAATACCGGATATATGTCACTCTTTGGACCAGGGAGAGATGACTATCGCTTTCAATGTATGATGGACTTCGTCGCGAAAACAGATAACTAGAATTCCATGTTCGTTTTTCGTCTGGAGTTAATTGTGGATTTGTGTGCTTATATATAATGGAATAATGTGCTTGATGTCTCTACAGTGTACGCATTAAACTGCCCAGTGGTCTATGTGACAACCATAATTTAAAAAAAACATTGCAGCTTGAAGTAGTAAGCTAATCTCCACAACAAAAAAATAACAATGTTTGTAGCTTGTATCCTTTATATAATTCTGCTACGAGTAGACGATTTTTGTCGAACTTGCACTTTTGGTGATCAATTCCAGGTTATGGTTTATTTTCAATGAGTTTCCTAGTTTTAAAAGCATTTTTCTTACTTGACTAATGCAGTTAGGAATTTTATAAACTTGTGTCGTAGATAACTAGAGCTATATAGTTCCCGAAAAAGATAAACTAAATGCTAACGTGTGATATAATGTTTAAGAAACGGCTACCAGCATATAAAGAAGTATAGACAACTATAAGCTTAAAAGTAAGGACTGGAAATCAAGATTTTTTTAAAACTTGCAAGTACAAAAATCATCATTTTTGGTGCCACTATATACATTCACTTATTTACTGGATGGATTTATTAGCAATATATTGGATATTATCAAATTATTAAAAAAAACTGAACTTTGTTAACTTCGAAAACTTCACCACGAATGTATAGTCAAGGAGACTGTTTACTGTGACGGATGTCACAATTGAGGAGGACATTTTCAGATCAAGCATTCTGAATATGCAAATGGCCACGCCTATTTTCAAATGAAGCATTCTGAATGTGCAACTTCCACACCTATTTTCAAATGAAGCATTCCGGTTATTCAGATACCACGCCTATTTTCAAATGAAGCATTCAGGATATACAGATGCCACGCCTATTTTCAAATGAAGCATTCCGGCTATTCAGATGCCACGCCTATTTTTAAATGAAGCATTCAGGATATACAGATGCCACGCCTATTTTCAAATGAAGCATTCCGGATATACAAACGCCACGCCTTTTTTCAAATGAAGCATTCCAGATATACAAACGCCACTCCTTTGTCCAAATGAAGCATTCAGGATATACAGATGTCACGCCTAATTTCAAATGAAGCATCCTGGATATACAAATACCACGACAACTGTTATACACCCACTCACGACTATATATAATTCGTGTAAGAATTCAAATCGAATGTTCACTATCGACTTTCTGTTTCGAATAGTCAGATTTTTGGTAAATTTATTAAATCTGCATATTAATATATATCAGCGTAGACCATGCTTTGCTTTATTATTATTGTTTGAGTATAAACGACTTTGATGCAATAGTGTTACCTGTGCTTGCTTGCTATGAAGAGACGCATCCCTCCAAATATATATATTTGAGTGACATTCTAAGAACTTGTATTATACCCAGATACACAATGCTTGACTCAGTGTACATTTACCCCTGGCAGGCTGAATACCGGCGACTCTCGGACCAGGTACGAGATGTCAGCATGGAATTCTCACGTGCATTTTCACCTGCTGCTAATTTTCAGGTAATACCGTAATATATTTTCATTTTTAATTTGTTTTATATTTATTATAAACAACCACATTCGTGTTCTAGTTGTGTTAACATAGTTATGACTCCGTATAATGTAATTTCGCTAAAATGCGAGGGAATTAAGTTACGACTATTGGTATTGATTACAGATAGCCCTTTATATACTGTATAGTTTATTGGATACGAATTCGCATCTAAGATAGCCCTAATCTACTTATGAGATCGAGCGGACGATCTCCTTTGTATGACAAAACTGAAAAGACACGCCTCTGAGCCCCTTTGCCAAATTTGAACGCCGTTTGACTTTCTTTTGTGATTATTTAGAAACCCTGTTTTTTTCTTCGCAATGTAATGCAATAAAACAACTTTATAACCATACATTCCCACACATCATTGCGTACATAACTTCAAATTGTTAGCATGGCGTCACGTAACCACGGATTGGGTACATAGTTCATGTTAACAAAAACATCGTACATTTCGCGAACTTCAACGTATAGGAATTGACAGACAGGTGGTTATAGGTTTAGATAGATTATCATGCAAATCTCGTATCCATTCGTGATTTCGCCTTACATAAACGACATGCCGAAATGATAGTGCGACAACATTCCAACTCCAGTCTGTGTCTTTTTTTCTATTATAACACGGCACAAAGCCCATTCAACGCCGTCGGTCGCTTGTCGTCAACCGGAAATGATTCGGCCGAAAAGTCGGCTCGCTTGTGTTGACTGTACTTGATTGCTGCTGCTGTTGTTATTTGACTATTTCCCAGAGTTGATGAATAATTACTTATGAATAATAACTCGTCAATAATTTAATATTTACTGATTTAAAATCAAACACAGATACAATTTGTGGCCGGACCGATTCTTTTCGAATGCAATGAGATGACAAAATAACTGCACGTTGAACCTTGAATACAGAACATTCATTATCTTTTTTTTTATATATATAATTCGTTAATACCTTCGAGACAAATTATCGACAATTGAAAGAGTGATTTGATTTTTTATATTATGATTAACGAATTAATGGTTTTAAGTTAAGTCATCTGGGCCCACTTTAACAAAGCCTCCTTAGGCTAAGGTGACTTTAACACTTAAGTTGATACTTAAGATGAAAATATAGCCCCTTTAGACCTAATGCTAAGGAACTTTGTTAAAGAAGCTCGTCTCCTTAGGTTAGGCCTAAGGTAAGTAGGCTTTGTGCAAGTGGGGCCAGTCAGGGTGGTGTGGAACCTAAATGACAAATAAATTCCTATCTACTCGTTTTCGCGAAAAGATTTTAAATTGAAATTGAGCTTTTCAAGAAGTTAAATGTGTTGAATTGCATTGAAAAGTTACAAATGCATAAACTATAGGCCTATGTATCCAATTACTTTACAATGGTGCAACTATGAAGCAGTAAACATGACAAACACGTGGATGTGTGTGTGTGGGGGGGGGGGGGGTCGGGCGGGGAGGGGGGGGGGGGTATTCC
>JAQQZZ010074140.1:0-20915 GCA_030265115.1 Mopalia vespertina
ATGAAGAGAGAAAAATTTGCTTGCCTCCACCGGGAATCGAACCCGGGACCTTGGGTTACAGGCCCAACACTCTACATTATATATATACACGAAAGGTGCAGATTTTTTAATCACCAACAGATTAATATAAATATGTATATCTTGTTAGCACATTTTGTCTTTGTCACTCTTTAACATACCAACAGATATACTCGTCAGCCTCCGGAACAAATTATATATTCGTCACTCACAACCCTCAAGGGATATTAACGTGTGAAGTACCTGGACAACAAACACATGAACATGTGCATCCGGGATTATGTATATGTAATTTAAAAATATAATAATGATACAAAAACCAAATAAAATAAAAGAAAAAATTACCAGAAAGTGATTAATTCGAAATTATATGTTTTCTATCATACAATATCGAACCAAGGGACAAATGGACATACAACTCAAGGGCGTTAACATTGTTTGTTTACATGTATATAACCTGTCTGCGAAGAACAAACGTAGTCACATTAAAACAGCAATTCCACATCAAATAACATTAACACTGTGGGTCATGCTACTTAATGTAGCTGCTCCAGTTATTTAGGACAATGCTCATTTACACATTTCTCAGCAACTTAATCTCTTTTCCGATGTGATTGCAGGAGGATTATTGGAGAGTCTCAATGGAGGCTTAGTTTAGATCCTTGACATTTCCCTGTTTAACAGAGTTTTCCCCAGGGTATGTTCCTACGTTTTGTAAGACATTTTTGTTAGTTTTATGTCTGTGATACCCGTTAATTTGCAACCGTGGTAAAAAAAAACCCTTAATTTTACTAATACGAGCCTTTTCCAAGTTCCAGAAACTACTGTAATGACCCGGAACCAAGGTAACCGAGGTAGCCAAGGTAACCAAGGTACAAACATGTCTCCATCAGATGACACTCCTGTACAAACACTGATAACCACTTCCTTTCTGTTAATGACTTTACAACCCCCTTTTCAGGACTACAATTAAAATCACTGAAAGCTGCTTACAACGCTAATAATGTTATATTATTCACATATTTATTTATTTCCAAGCACATACCCGAACAACAGGTTAATCCACTTAATATGTTTATGTAATATTTAAGTACTCAGAGCAAATGTCTTAGTTTGGACCTCAATATTTAAATCATCAAGAAAACTAAATCTGTATACAGTACTGATCACTTTATAGTAAAGTAAAAACATTTATCAGGTTGCAAAAATGACTTTCGAGAGGTCTGGTGAGTTTCCATACATCTTCCTGTTAACCATTACTGTTTTATACCTCTCATCAGAATCAATATGGAGTCTGCACCAAAGGCAAGTTCTGTATGGTTCGGTAACTTCACCGCACTTAATACTACCGTAGTTTGAACTCAATGTTTCTAAATGCGAACAGTATTCGATATGCCTTTTGGTTCTTGAATGAGAATGCTGAAGATAGAGCAAAAACCCTTGAAACTATTAAATGCAAGTTATCCCTGAAGACAAATCTAAGGACTTTGTGACTTGTGTTAGTATAAAAGTGTGTCACAGAACTTGGGATTTGGTGTTTTTGGTAAAGTATGTTACAGACATGTCCTGGCGTCCCTGGACAGAATCTATCATTATATTACCTTTTCAACATCCGGTAAACTAAGGAGCTAAACAACCAGTTCATGTGGACTTCCTTAGTCGATGATGAAATTCTTTGATCTGTTGTTGACTGCTAACAACATTTTCATACGATAAAGAGGAGTTTAATTATAAAGCCACCGGAGGCGTAAACACGTGGCCAGTATTGAAGTCTTCTAAAGCCGGCATTATCTATTACAATGGCATCCATAGGATATCAGTACTTTATCCAGTCTGAAGTCAATGACCGGATAAGATGTCATGCAACGCATATTGTAGGGTGTCCTAATCCACGTAACACAGACAATTGTATTTTATGTGAGCCAATGGACCCCACACAAACGCACACTTATGCTAATGTTCTCCTGCACTGTGTAGAAATGTGCCGTCAAAAGGAATACTAAAAAAGGCATTTGTTTTCGATGGAAGCCAAACAGTGACAAAAGGCTATAAGTCATTTTAAAAAAGAGGCTTGTGAGAGAGTTGTTCAGATTGATCGTGACATTAATCAACCTGAGGAAGGAACGTTACGTGCCTAAGATATTATACTGGTCTTGTTGTGGCCTTCCTGTCAGTCAAACACCGGCGATGGTCTTTTTTTTTATATCAACAAGTCATGCACACAGAATGGCCACAGACGTTGGAAGAAGACTCATGCTTAACAGTCAAAACGGCTAAGAATAGCCGGAAGGCCCATACGATGATTTATGTACATTAAAGGTTGTTAACATACATCGGACAGACGAAAATCACAAACCACCACATATTAAGGGTATTGTGTCGTATCTGGTGAGGTAGCTTCGGTCTAATCTGACACATTCTGCAAGACACCAATGATTTATCAGTCATCACACCCGGTCTGACTTCAAGAGGTTACCAAGGTACAAACACGTGCTCCATCTGATGGCAATGCTGTACAAACACTGATAACTAGTGCACATCCCGAAATGGCTGACAATATTACCATAAAGTACAGCACAGCTTCGTTAAGCACGTTTTTGTCAGTTAACTATTATTTTGCACTGTGTTTTGGGAAATATTTGGACATTCTGCAAAAATACATTCTTTGGCGTAATGTTTGTTTTAGAAACGAGCTGTATAGCGAAACCGTGTTTGAATAGGTTACCTGTCACGAGCACATGGTACATCAGAACTTTAAAATTAACAGGACACTCTGAAGATGGTTTACTTGTCTGATTGTCTTTTGTAAAAATTAATTTTGGACACAACAAAATACCTCCAATCCCCGACCAGGCCGATTCTGCTATGTCCTTGTATGTGGGTGAATAACAACCATGTTAGATTTGTCTGGTTTAAGGCAAACTAAGGTGCTCGATATGACGTTATTTATTGAGGACTATCCAGTATAAATTTCCTCACGACCCTGTGCAGATTCTATATTTACATGACCTGGCTTCAGACACTAGACCTACCATCTCAAACCGGATCTTAACAAGTTCACTTGGATTTCCTTCTTCGTGGATTAAATCCCAAAGTCTCTTGAAACTGTTAACAAGTTTTCTACAGAGTTCTAATACCCTAAAGTTACTATTATCTTACCGATATTCAGAACTATTAATGTGTGATTTTTTTTCTGCTATATGGAATTCCTTGCTTATCAAATATGAAGGCAATGATGGGCTTTACCGTCCACCAACACATAACAGTATATGCACAAGCACATATAGCATATCAAACACACTTGTTTTATAATTGAAGAACTAACAAACGCACGCTAGTACTAACCGTGTCAGAGGGAAGCTACCATGGACGCCCATAATAAATTGATTCATTTTGTGGACTGTATTGTCAAAGAACATGATAATGCGCTGACCACGGAAGATTATCAGAAAGGCTACTATGTGGAGTTTATTTGAGTTTATCGGGATTGTCTAAGTTCTCAGAGCATATCTGTCACATTTGACAAAATAAGAAATCAGGAGACACAGTTTGTCACAAAGCACCAGGCTCATGCAATTTGTTTTCCTTATTATTTGAAAATGCGTGAGCAACTACTTTGAGTTTTATTGTTTTGGGGGTGTGCGTAGTTTAACCTATTTCTTAAACTATACGGGATACAATCTTCTATATACGGGATACAATCTTCTATCGTTTTGAACTCCTAGTTCCTCAAAGAATGAAACCTTCACAATGGCTTTGAATTAGCGAATTCTAAATCGGTGTGACAGTGAGTATTATAAAATATATTTTTCATTGAATACCATCCCTTTTAAAAAGACGTATAGGTCTACGTCACTAATACTGTACAATCTAACATCCTAACACGTAACAACTTACCCCGGACTTGGGATTTGTTGTTAGGGGTAAAGTATGTCACAGACCTGTCCTGGCGTCCCAAGGACAGAATCTTTAATTACATTACCTGTTTCAGGAACCGTCAAAATAAGGAGCTAAAAACAGTTCACGTGGACTTCCTTCGTCGCTGATGAAATCCTTTGATCTGCTAACAACTGCTAACAACATTTTCATACAGCAAAGAGGAATTGAGTGCTTAAGCCACTGGAGGCATGAAAACGTGGCCAGTATTGTAGTCTACTAAAGCATTATCTAATAATATGGCATCTACAGGAAATGAGTATTTTATCCAGTCTAAAGGCAATGATCGGATTAGATGTCAAGCAACGCCTACTGGAGGTTGTCCAACACTCTGAGAAACATTGCTCTAATGGAACCCTTTATGGCTTTGTATGGAGCCCACACAGCAACTGTTCCAAATATTTCTGCCTTTCGTCTTATATCAAAGAACCATTTTTGTCGTAATGGTACCATATAGAACCATCCTCTTCTCTAAAGAACCATCAAAAGACCATTATTGCTAAGAGTGTACTCCACGTAACACAGAAATTTTTTATTTTATATAAACCTACGGAGACGACAAACTCTGAATTATGCTAATCTCCTCCTACACTGTGTAGAAACGTGCCGTCGAAAAGATTACTTAAAAAGGCATTTATTTGAGATTGAAGCAAAATAGTAACAAAAAGGCTAATACGTCATTAAAAAGAGGCTTGCGGGAGAATTGTTCGGATTGACCGTGGCATCAATCAACCTCAGGAAGGAGAGTTACGTGCCTAAGAAATTATACTGGTCTTATTTTGGCATTCCTGTCAGTCAACATCAGCGATGGTGTTTTTATAAAAACAAATCCCACAGAATGGCCACAGAGAAATGGAAGAACAGTCATAACTAGCAATGAGAAGCTAACAAGCTTAATTTAGTTAGACATCTAAGAAGCTAAGCGTTGTGACTCTTGAACTTCTCATCTGGATTTATTCAGATTTTGATATACAACAAGTTGGCATTCATTAGTTAGTGCATGGTTCTTATGAGATGGAATATTCCCTCTACACCAAAACAAACTATTATAAAGTTAATCCTATATCGATTTTAATGTCAGGAATATGCTTTTGTCAGCATCAACAGGTATAGTTGAAGAAAATGTTGTCACTCGTGAGGCTTCACGTTACATTTTTGTCTTCCTGTTCCCAAGTCAGACTAAAAACAAAATGAAGAATTAAAATATATATCACATAGAAGACGCTTTTCCACTCATGTATACATCTTTTGATTTTCAAGATCAATAAATACACACGGTTGTTGTTAAATGAAAACACGGTTTGACCAGTAACATACAGGCCTTTACATATGTATAATCTGAAACACATCTCGCTAGGTATAACCGGGTTTCTCATTCCTGAGTAATTTTAAAACCAATAAAGAAAATATATCCTGTTTAACACAGACGAGAGACTATACAATAAATATTTTTGAGGGAACAAAATCAGTTTTCTCCAGTAAAACACAGTGCGATTTGTCTAGAACATTAACTCAATATGTGTATTCGTCAAGGGATATCATGCTCAGATGGTTGTAGCCTAAATATTACTCCGGTATAAGGATGCTTGGATTAGAGACAATTTCATCCTGCTCAGGAATTATGAAATCCTGTTGAGCTAAAAAAGGTTCCTGTAACATGGGCTGTGTCGGCAGTGTAATAAAACAGTTTGTCACCAGCCGACGCAAGCTTATTGAAGTTTAATGACAATTGTAGTAATACACAGTACAAACAGGGGAACTATAGCAGGTTTAGCTATGTCTTATTATGCCAGGTATATTAATAGAATGTTAGCTAGATTGTGGAGGGTCCTGAAGCTGTGCACAGATTATTTCGGGAAAATATGAACAGTATCACGTGGTCGTCCGGGGAGGGGGTCACAATTCACAAGAGAGCCACCGCAATACATGCATAAGTGTAAGAACTTGTTTGTTTTACTGTGTGGCACGTGTCTGAATACTTACAAATTACAAACCTCAAAACACCGGAATACTATAATTAAGCTCGTACATCCAATTTTAAGTTGGTAAAAACTGGTATATGGAGATAAGGAAATAGAAACGAAGGTAGTTTTAAACACCGAGACAACAGAGCAGAAGGCCATGAATATAATTTGTATATACCCTTTCCAGCAATGCCCTTAATTGGAATTAAAAGTTTTACAATATGTTTAATAAACCAAGTGTATTCAATCTTTATCCTTATGGAACAACAGGAGGACTGCGTATGGAGGAATGATATAGTACGGCACTTTATGTATGAATATGTTGAATTATGTTTTCCGCCATTGTAACTCGGATGTAAGCCTGAGTGGAAATAAAAAATTATTTTAAAAATGTTTTAGCTTCAATTGTTGACGATCCCAACTAGTGCTTCCTGGGCTGTGCGTTTATCTCTGAAAATCAATACAGTATTAGAATTACAGTTAAACGAGGTTTCAGAACTACAGATGGCATTTGAATCTTATCTGAACACAAGGTCACGACCCTGACACCAATACAAACTCGAGCACTCCGATCCACGAAGTTAAGTGTATCTAATGACCAACTGCTAATTGTCAGTAACTGGATTAACATAATTATAATGATTGTTACGAATAAGAGCACTGCTTCTTACAATAGGCTCGACAGATTTGTGTCCCTTTGCATGTCACAGGGACTGTCCATACACGCGGAAAAGAATAAGCAAGATTGCCACGGTTCTGCTGAAACGATAAAGCTTTCACAAAACTGTCAAAATAGAAGCAAAGGTTTGCAAAAAGGTACACAAAAAAGCATTGTTCCAGAGTTTTCTATATCGATCGTGACATCAGTCAAACCCAGGAAGAAGAATCGCGTGCGTAAGGAATAACACTGATCTTATTTGTCCATTCCGCAAGTGATACTATAAGAGCGGTTCTGTTGTTCACATTCAATGTTAAACAAGTTATTTTTCTTTTCCTACCTACATCTATATGTATCTATGAGCTCCATTAATTTGCAATTAAACCATAAGAATGCATCTTATTTCGATTATGTATCTTAGAAGAAGTACAATATGAAAATGGTCCCATCTTGAAATACCATGATTTAACTTGTTTTATCCATCGTTTCATCCGTTCCTCGATTGCAAATCACGCTTTACAACTTGATGTACCCACACGACAGTTCAAGACAGCTCACAGAAACCGTCAACCCATTAACAAACAGAACTCTTTTACTGATTGTGTTGCATCAATCATCACTGGTCGTGAGATCCCTTTTGGAAAATCGGTTTATATTTCACCATACATACATATCAGAATATAAGACCGAACGAGAATGTCAATTATGCATGAAAAGAATAAAGCGCACATGCGCTTGTTCTATTCAATTTAATAAAGATGGAGACCTACCTACATTAAAACATTATGGATTTAAATGATAATTTTTTTTTTTCTTCAGAAAGTGAAGCTTAACGTAAATGCTGACGATTCGATGCCTAACTAAGGGTCGTGGGTTCGATTCCCGGACGGGTTTCAACCTGCAAAATGTTCTGAACTAGAATCTGTTCAACCTAAGAAAGTGTTATCTCAAAATAACGAAAATACTATTATGGATTTTTTTTTGCAGGTTGACGAATTGGTCTGGATCTACAGGTAACCAAAAAAAGAAACATGTGTCCATCAAACGACTATGTTGTACGAACACGGATAACTCGTTCCTTTCTTCTAATGATTTAATTAAAAAAAACTTTTCAGGTCTACTAAATCACGTAAAGCTGTTTATAATGCTAATTGTTTTCACAATTGTTTTGGTCTGGTATTTAAATAGTTTGAGCTCAATTTGTCTAATCGCGAACCGCATAAGCTTAGACTTTTGGTTCTTTAATGGTAATGCTGAGGGATTCTGTTGGTGAGTGAAAATCATTGTAACTATTAAATGCAAGCTATCCCTTGAAACACATCTAGGGACTTGGGGACATATGTTAGTATAAAAGTGTGCCACAGAACTTGGGATTTGATGTTTGTGGTAAAGTATGTCACAGACATGTCCCGGCGTCCCTGGACAGAATCTATAATTATATTACCAGTTCCTGGAACCGGCAAAATAAGGAGATAAACAACCAGTTCACGTGGACTTCCTTCGCCGCTGATGAAGCCTTTGATCTGCTGTTGACTGCTAACAACATTTTCATACAGCAAAGAGGAATTGAGTTCTAAAGCTACTGGGGGCATGGAAACATTGCCAGTATTGACGTCTACTAAAGTATTATCTATTAAAAGGGCATCCACAGGAAATGAGTACTTTATCCAGTCTAAAGGCAATGATCGGATTAGATGTCAAGGAACGCATATTGGAAGGTGTCACATTCAACAGACAAAGTGTTCTTTTTGCAAATCAATGGACCCACGAAACACGGCGTGTGAAGTTAGGTGCACGGTTGTTTTTTTCTCGCACTTTCTCGCGTTACTTGTCATGTACAGGCAGTCAGCCAACGTGTTATGTTTAACGCCACGTGATGTTTTGCCTAGAATAACTGATAATAAAACCAATAGTGCACCTTAATGGGCGTGCGGCAGTGAATTGTTTCCCTTAGATTTCTGCAACATGTTACTGTTGCACCGAGAACAGATCTAAAGGACAAGACAAAGGTCTGAAGAGTGGAAACTATTATTTTTATATCTATTGGACAACATCCAGTGTCTTGGTAAGACATTGTCTGCGGATTACATATGCCATTGCCACTCATCAGTGAGCGACACCAATTCGTGTTCCAAGTAATCGAGTCTGTATAGTATAGTCAAGAATAATCATTGCGGTTATTAGGTGGGCACAGACGTAGTAAGGTATGGCAGCGTAGAGGAGCCACGTTGTGTAAATTTTATGTCAGATTATCTCCTAATTATGAGATATTAAGTCATAATTAGGAGATAATAAGTCCTAATGAGGATATAATAAGTCCTAATAATGAGATAGTAAGTCCTAATATCTCCTAATAAGGACTTATTATCTCTTAATTATGACTTATTTTCTCCTAATTAGGAGATAATCAGACAGAAATTTTTTCACAACGTGGCCCCTCTACGCTGCCGTAGCAAGGTGATATTGAAATAAAGCCTTACAAATACATTAAAATGATCCATAGATTTGCAAACAGTTGATTATTCTGTATTTTTTACTGCTCAAGTGTGCCAGTGGCATCAAGTAAACCAGGTTTATCTGCTGGTCATTAACCCCATTGTTCGTGTTACACACGGATGTGTTTTATTTACAAGTAGGCTGAACTTGGCTTCCGCTGACAGCAACCAGAGCATTAATTGATCAAGTAAATGGTATCCCTGGCAATCTGGGTATAATGCAATCTAAATGTAAGCGAAGGTGTTAAATGGTTCTGTATAGTGTGGGGATATCTTCTTCATTCGGACCGCAGATCAAGCTCTGATCAACAAATAGACAGACGGTAATGGCGTGCAGGCGCTTCTTTTAAACAGTATGTACAAGAAAGGCGCAGATTTGTCAATATCCAAGAGATTAAAATAATGTGTATATCTTGAGAGCACAGTTTGTCTTTGTCACTCTTTAACATATGTTAGTGAAGATGAAACGTAGTCTCAATAGAACAACGGTTCACGTCAAATAACACTAACATTGTGGGTCATGCGGCTCCATTTATTTTGAACAATGCTCATTTACACATTTGTCAGTTACTCAATCTCTTTTCCAATGTGATTGCAGGAGGAAGCTTTGTTCAGATCCTTAACATATCCCTGTTTACCAGGCTCGTCCCCTGGGTATTTTCTTACGTTTCTTTACAGATATTGTTGAATTTTATTTCCGCGATACTCATTCGTTTTGTAAGCATCAAGTATCATCTAGCTTTCTAACACAGACTGCAACTTTGGAATAAACCCGTGCCTTCGCCATCTTTCCCGGAAGCCACGAGGCCGAGCTCTACTCTTAGCCACACAGAAAACACCAACATCTTTAAAATGTGAACATGTTTTTATGTGGGTCAACATAAAATGGAACAATCATTTTATTGAAGAATAGTTCAACGTGTAAGTAAAAAGAATTAGATTTATATACAGCTGTATGCCATCATAGCATAGTCCTGGTATATACAGCTTTAATTTGCATGGCGAGGACCATGACGACAATTTTCGGTAATTTACCGAAAATTACTACACAAGATGGCCCTGGTTTATGACTTAGCGGTCTATACGCAATGTGATTGAGGTAAGACGACGATGGTTTAAATCAAATGATACCCATTGATTTAATAACCTGGAACAAAAACCCAAAATAATTTAATACAAACAGATCTGTTGCAGAAACTACTGTGACGTGTACTAGTAACATACGACTGCTCAGATATGCTATTTTGTGTACAACATCATATCGTGTTAGAATTTATGGACAGTGGATGCTGGGCTTGTTCTATGTAAACTTTAGTTTCCACACAAAAGTGCATGGAACCCAATGTACATTCGTGCAAAACATACTAAGACTATATTGTTTTCATTATCTTTTCTCTATCATTCATATATCGTATCTTTCATACCAGTACTTACTGAAATTATAATTGTATAAATTGTGCTGAAAACAAACTGGAACAGCATTGATTGCTACAAATTGCCTTGTACATAAAGCCTCATATTGGTGCCATCTGTTTATTTGCTGCATACAATTTCTTATTTTAATTTGATGATTTTTATCTTTTGTTAGTCTGACTATATAGTTATTTCCCTTAGCTATTAGAACAGGAACGAGATATATAATGGCCAGACACTTAGAATATCACTTTCCGTTGGACCTGAATACATTTACAACTTATTATCGAGGATATGTATTGTTAAATAATACTTCAATATGCATCTAAAAAATTATACTTTCCTAAATGGTCAAGAGGCCAATAGAGTTAAGGGATTATCCTGCATATCAAATCAGGTAATTGTGTTGTATCACATGAACACGCGATTGCACTTTAAGCTGGTGACAACTGACACTCACCTGTGTTATTTGAATATCTGGATTGAATTGCTGATCCATTGTGTAAGAAATCAATCTGAACTCGGTATTGTTCCGAGTCTGGTTTATGTAGGACATATATCCGGTCAGAAACCCCTAACCTTAATCGCTGATTCTTTTTCTAAAGGTTCATAGTGTTCGTCCAGGCCAATAGCTTCTTGGTTATTGTTCAGTAGAGCTATGTTACACAGAAGTTGAAAGTGGTCTATTGTTATACCAATATAACGGTTAACAGAGAACTGGTCAATATACTACAGTAATTATCTCCCCTTCTGGTATATAAACGTGCGATTGAAGAAAGGAACTGGGCCTAAATCCAGTGTCACTATTATCGACCATCTCTGTTATTATGTTATTAACAGTTTCTAGCTTCACCAGGCTCATCTAAATTATAGGCAAGTAAAAGTGTTGAGTGCAAAACGAACAGGACTGGGAAATCTTTCTTCCAACAAAATTTCTGACCGAACTTTTTGATTGGGGACAGAAGCAGTACTTAGGGTTATACGACGAAATACCGGCATATGCTTGAATGAACC
This sequence comes from Mopalia vespertina, assembly GCA_030265115.1. NCBI lineage: Eukaryota > Metazoa > Mollusca > Polyplacophora > Chitonida > Mopaliidae > Mopalia > Mopalia vespertina. The sequence continues at coordinate 11,499 of JAQQZZ010074140.1, forward strand.
TACTCAATGTTCCACTAGCAATGAACAATAATCAAAGGTCAATGACAATATAAAAAACAAAGACGTCAGCTGTTATCCCTCAGACCATCTGGGTATGCAACAGCAATCCCAGTCCAATCACTCGTAAAGAAAGTATGAATATAATATCAACGTTAGCTCAGTCGGTAGAGTGATGGGCCTGTAACCCAAAGGTCCCGGGTTCGAATCCCGGTGGAGACAAGCACATTTTTCTCTCTTCATTTATTCAAAACATCCACTCTAAACACTGCTCAGAGACACAATAGGCCTACAGCCAAACGTATGTACCACAAAAGGTAGATGCGAATTCGTATCCAATAAACTATACAGTATATAGAGATACGAGGTATATATAGCCCTATGAAAACCACAGAAATAAGGTCCGCCTCTGAATACTAAATAACGTTGAATCCGCATGACCTAACGAGATGGTTTATGACAGAGTAAGGCCATGCAATTTTTATATATTCGAAGATAAAGTTCCGAATCATGGTATCGTTCGGCTATTTCTAATGGTTAGGAAGCTTCATGTAGCATAGCTACACAAAGGGTGGAAATCATTAGATACATTTACAGACATAGAGCGAGGTGGCGGATATCCAGTTTAGAATATAATTAGATCAAATTTCCTCCACGGGTTAACAATGAACTAGGCGTATGCATTAGTAACATCGAACATATCGTGCATACTATTTTATAGGACAATCGTTAACCGAAAGAGCTATCGATAGACAAGTATTATCGTTATTGAAATCGTTCGTTCTCGCTAGATGGTTTGTCGTATAGTCCTCCCGATTAAGGTATTGCCTTTCGACGGATTTCTCCAGAACTACCAAAAATAAGCTGAGGTCTTATCATTTAAAGGTTAATTTCCCTGATACACGATACTTGTAAGATTCAATCGATCACGTCTTGGCTTTGATAGAATCCTGGATCATTACGAGAATCTGTAGACACATTTGTCTGACTGACTTGTACGCCATTTTACCCATTTTATTGCATCACATTTAAATTATTTGGAAGACAATTCAACCGAATTGTTCGTCTCATGTTCATCTTCCATCAAACTGATTTGGTTTTCTTTTATTTTATAAAAACATGATAGTATGAAATTTATATTTATATTTCAATTGTATGGATGGCAAGAATAAATATTAGAATAAAAAGAACAACCACACGTTTCGCCAGCCGTCAGGCAGATAATATCATAGAAGAGTTCCTGAAAATGAAACTCTAAAATTGTTTGCCTACCTTTATGACCAGAAAGTAGAATCCTCTTTAAATCTACAACAGAAGAAAAGATTCCATGTAGAATTTACATACATCACACTGAATCAACTGTATCCTAGATCTGTGTTGTTCCCTTATCCCTTCAAAGGATTGACGACAACCCGTTGATGGTTGACTATAACCGTTAATGACTTCACGCTAATCTTTAGAGTCCTCGAAGGCCCCATTAACTGACACAGGTGTTTTAACCAGACCGGCCTAGATCTTTTATTCTAAGGGTAATCGATTCATACTACCAATGAACACGAACCGCTAAACTGAGTTTTACAACACTTCTTATAAAGACCAGAAATCTGAGAAGATTTTATTGGTTTTGAATTTTTTGTTCTGACATTTCTAAAGAACTTTTAGCTCCTGAATCTAGAATAGTGAAAGCTTTTAGATGCGCCATTACAAGTGGGAGAAATTGAGTTATTTTTTGTTGAAAATTGAGGATATCATGTTAACCTATAACCAAATGATACAACAATATTAATACTGACAAGATCAACTCTATTAGAAATTAACTGAACTTCGTCGGTAGTCCGAAAGACTATGGTAGCACGTACCGTAATGCTATTTCCCAAAAATAATCAGATGAACAATTACACAAAATTGTTCAAGAAAAAGGACTAAAATTTTACACACAGACTTCAAGGAAAACAAAAAGAGAATTAAAAGCTCACTGAAATAAAAACACTGTTTTTATTTCGGTGAGGAATCAAATTAACTGAACCAATACGCTTATGGCTACAACTCCAAAAAAAGGCTAGAATTCATGATTGACTCTTTTAATTTACTGACCAAACTATGAAAAGGAGAAATCAGGCAAGTTAAGTGTATTTACAGAAATAAAACAATGACACAATGTAAAACGAAAGAAATACACTAAAATCTAAAAACATGTTAAATAAAATTCGGTAACTGGAAGAGATTAATATTACAATTGGTAAAACACATCTCGTTGATTTTGAAAACGGACATGTAATAAATGTTTGAGATAAAAAACAACATTTAATGAAAATTGAACATTTAAAATGCATCAGAATTGACAAATATTACAGAAATAGGACGAATGTAGGTAACTGATATATATGTTATCCCCAACGAGGCAGGCTCAATTTTCCTTCTCTACAATAAAAATATACGTTAAACTGGGGCTGATGTAGACCTATCATACAATTATTATAACCACAAAAATTTGGGCAATCCCCAACGATTAAATTAGGGACAATGTTCTACTGACGACATTGATTTCATGATGTAAACGGGGTGTTTTTGCGTTTTGATACGAAAACATGTTGCAATAATCGTGCACAAAGTTTCTTCAGTATCTATCTGTATCACACCTGAAACAATAAAGGCATGTTTGCAAACTTCTAATATCACCCGGAAGTCCCACTTCAAGTCAAAGCTACCAAATGTGTTATAAATTCGAATTATTATTGGGAATCTGATTGTACGTGACTATAACGTTGTATTATATGGGCTCGCAACGTGCTATCGAGCAGAGTAAAAATTCCCAGGGCATTGTTTGGAACAAAAACATCATCTGTCTTGTTTAGACTCCAGCTGTGGTGGTAAGAGGTTAGACACGTGAATTATTTATTGAAGTGCCGCTTTGCACTGTGGTACGGTAACTAAGAAAACAAAAAACATCATCTGATCCCGTAATAGGGTTATATAGTTAAGCCAGTAAGGTATAGGAATGTCTATAAGTGTAAAATGTCTTGTTTCATTTTCTGCTCCACCGGTGCAGATAATCCTTTTCTATTAACCGTCAATGTAAAACTACTCGTTACATTGTTACGGTTACTGATCTGTTGTAATGTTACTGTATTTGTTATAATTTTTATATAATCTGAACAAAATCCTGTTATGCTTGACAAACTTTATGTCTACATAAATTATTCATTAAATAAAAGACGATGCTGGTCCATTTGGATTCTGGTCGGGAAACCAATACCGTCTTTGTTGCACAGTTTTATCCTTCAGACAAATACATGTAAATTGCAAATGCCAGTTCTTCCTGAGTAGTAGTTAACATCCAGCACGATCTGGCTACAGGGCGAGAGAAGAATTAGTAGAGAAATTAATCACCTGATTATATTATACCATGGTGATACACTCTATCAATTGTATCCTTCCGCAAGTTTTATAAGAAAGTCACATCGTATACTTGAAGCCTCTCGAATAAAAGGAGTCGAAAGGGTTGCCAAAATTCCAGATAACAACATATACTCATAAATAATTTTACTAAATTAAAACAAAATCAATAAATTCTTCCTCACCGTCCAGGCATTTTGGCTACGAGGAGGTCTGATAGATTCTGTTCTCGGCATGTAAGGAATAGCACAAGTAGGAATTCAGCAGAATCTGGGTAAAGGACGGATCCTCAAAGAAGATAGGACGGAAAGGGATGGAAAGTGAACTCAGGGGCTCGCTTGTAAACTACACCCCGAAGCTGAATAGTTTATATATTACTCCCTCACAAAGTCGCTTTCTACCCGCCCGGAAGCCCAATAACATACCTGTAATGTGTATTGAACTCTGATAAAAATTGTGGTAGGAGAGAAGACAACCAAGTGTAAAATACACAGCCATTTGGGATGGTTTATGTAGTGTTTTACTGCACAATATTGGAACGGAAGATCTTAACACTATTGAATAGTTGATGGTTAAAAAGGTTTATTTCTTTTCACTGGAAACAGATCTTTGCCTCGATGGGACTCAGAGCAACAGGCATGTCCGCAAACATCTTTTGACACACTAACCCACAACGTAAGACAATTGTACTTTATACTTGTCCTTCATATACAAAAGCACCCATTTTGCAAAGTTGCATTTACATGAAGGGCATATATAATAAACAATTGATTTTGCATGTTTAATTTTAAACTGAAATTAAACTACAAATCAACAAAAAAAAGAGGACCTAATTTTCTATCAATAATTACCAGTAACTTTACATCAATAAATATATATATTAAGCTTTCTGTAAAATAAATTCGCTTACCAGCGGGACAACAACTCATCATATACCCAACAGGTTATCCATTCTAGATTCCAGCACAGCTGTGGAAACAATGATGGGTTATTACTGTAGATTCTAGTTCTGTCAGATAGAACTGACTAGTGGCCGGGCCTTCCGGGAGACCAGTGGCTACTTACCACAAACAGCTCTATCGACGACCGGTCTACGCCTGCCTCGTCAAGCTATAAGAAAGACCTGCAGATTTATGGAAAACAGCTGATTTGCGTTTAGTGGATGAAATCAATACGTTCTCAAAGCCTTGTCATTGTTGAAAGTGGATTTATAGCATCGGCTTCAGTAGTCCTATTTTCAAGATAATTGAGAGCATCGAATGGTTAGTAGCTCTCTAATTGTCCTCAGTGTATTATCTCTTCGAGCTCAGAGAATACTGAAGAATATCTGGAGGCGACGCGAATCCATTTCTATCATCAGTTAACAAAAGAGGGCAGCCCAGGGGGTTTACTTCCATGTATTATAGCTTTAGTCCCAGTGATCAAATAGACTTTAAGACACATCAACAGCAATTTTCTTTTGAATGCCTCGCCTCCTCTTGCTATAGTTATAAACGAGCCATTATGTTACACGACGACAGTTAAACTGGTATATTCACATTCGCATACCACTTTCATACACAATTACACCGCATACTTGTATGCCACTCATTAGGCTGCAATGCAAGAGTAACGTAAGCTTATTCAGGTTTTTATAATATAGCATCCGAAACGACACCCAGAAAAGAATAACTTATTTGTTATCAAAAAAATTCTAAACTGGTTTTGCTAAGTTCGGTAACACAATAACCTTTTATGGGTTTCCGTTATCAGTGACAAAAACCAAAATAATCCAAATCCCTTAAGACTTCGACATAACTCGTTCACAATATACCGTCTCTTCTGCGAAACAAATATTGTGTTTCTTGTACATTTGTTCAATTGGCTCTCATATAATACTATAAAGACTTTAAGACATAAATTTGATAGGCTTAAAAAGACCTAGCTCTTCTTGAGATGGCATTGGGGTAGTCATATACAGCTTTTATATAGTATGTGCGCGCCTTGCCATTTTGTACATCCGGAATCCATCGAGTTAATGTCCAACCATGTTCGTTGGAAAACATAGTATAGGCATTATTCAACACTTATATCGGGTTCCGTTTGCTGGAACATCACCAACGTATGTATAGCTTTAAAAATCACCGTTTTATCAACGTTATTACATGAATAGACAATCTCTACATGAATAGACAATCTCCTTTCCCATGTAACTTCTGGCACCCGAACTCTTGTCACGGTTCTCAATCAGGTACAAATACATTTGTTTACATTTACAGAACTACACGATAAAACATTTTCTTACCGATAGACAAGAATAACTTGTCATGAACTCTGTGAACAATTTTAGGCAGCTGGAAATGAACACGTTACACATTATAATTGATCTATAAATGGATCGATAATATATGGCATCGTTATATATAGCTATCCCTTATTCAAAACAGGATAGAAAGATGCCCAGTGATAAGCGTATGATAAGCCCCTATTGCATTACTTTGGTCCAGTGGTCAATTCCGTATCATTTGTTTCCAGGACATATTCATTACATTAAGTCATATAGCTTTCTCATGAAGTCGCTAACTGAATATAGCTAACAAACTCTTCCCACCAACAAACAAGCTTCATCCATGTGTTTCTAAATGAACACGAGATAGTACTTTCACCTGCATGTAATTTAATATACAACTGTGTAGTTAGGGTGTCGTGATTAGATCGCTGACCCATGCTGTAAGGAATCAGTTTGAACCCCGTTTGGTTCACAGAATGGTTCATGCAGGAAGCCTGTCCATCAAAGCTGATCCAGCTCGCTATTTTAAACATAAAATAAGTACCGATATTGTCAGGTTCAAAGGCTCGAAACATGTTGTTTAATGGAATGTAATGGTTTACAATTCCACCAGGATAAAGGCTATTTATAAACCGTCGAATGGTCTTTAAGAATAACTATTAGCCTCCTTCCGACAAAACAACCCCATAAGATCCGCTCCATTCTAGGATAAATGGATCTTCCATATCAAATACATAGAATATGTAAGAATTAATAATCGATGTATTGCGTTGTTACCCTTGATATACTTTAATCGATATACACGATAGCAAAACAGTATATAGTAATAGTCCAAAACATTCCTCAATTTCCAGCGTCTCACATTATAGTTAAACGAAGGTGTAGCTTTATGGTCCAGCTGCCAAAGATTGTTGTACATCCAAACTACTCTTAAACGGGTTATGTAAGAGGAGTTTACATATAATAAAAATATAAATATAGCCCTGAGCATTTCAACAACGCGTGTGTCAGATGGTCAGGGGTCCAAAAAAAGGATGCATCTCACACTTCTTTACCAATCTTGTTTCTCCACATCAGAGTACATGATACTTACGCCAGCATATGTAAGATAACATGTATTAGGATGTTTATAAGTTAGGCTTAATTAATTCCCTGCATCTTACAGCTTATCCATAAAAAATAGCCATGAATGAAAACAATGGTATAGGTTATCTGCATGTTCATTTAGTGGGGTTGCAAAGACCATGCAACCATTTCAAAACCATGGATGAGAAATATCAATGTATTAATAATGTGTTATATTAGATTGTGAAATTAATTAACTGTCTGAATTATAGATACACCTTATCTGACACTGCCTAACATACCATGACATGTATACGGTTTATGATGCTTATTGGGTTAATTTGTTTATTTTCATTACTGCAGTTTTGTTTATTGACTTTAAGTCTAAGGCAATTCATCTATTTTATTCATTACGGTTAAAGTGTCTCTTAGATTGTATTTGTCTGTTGACACTACGGTTAGAGTAGCTCATCGTTTTATTTGTTTATTGACATGACGATGAAAACAACTCATCTGGTTCCTTTGTTAAATGACCTGACAACCAAAATAACTCCACGATTTTTTGGTTTATTGAAATTAGGGTTGGAGTAAACTATATGTTGATTGAAATATGGTTAAACTCGTTACTTTTGTTTATTGGCAATACCGTAGATTAAACGCCTTTAGCAATCTAAAGTCAGTTAAAGAAAGTGCTTTAATTAAAAATAAGTTTTTTACAAGTTCATTATTGCAGAGAAATCGTATTCCCATTGTTTGCGTGCTTTCACTGGTTATAGATTCGGCGAACTGACAATAGATGTGATCACTATCGATTGAGATACGGAGCTAGCTGATAGAATCCTCTCTATGGAATTGTAACACATATATGGGTGACACTCACAATAATTGCCTGTCAAACCTCGCCATATAAATACAACCCTGGAAATAATGGAAATCAGATCTGGCCCAAATGTTTCACCAGACACGAGGAGTCTTGGAATTAGCTGACACCACGTTATTTAAACTCATCCAGGGTACCAAACCAGCTGGCGAACAGCAATATGCTTCAAACGTAGCCATGTAGTCTTTAAATATTAACGAAGAATCATTACTTTTCCAGCATACCATTTTTACATCACTTACACAATAGACAGATGATGGATGCAATCGATTTATTGAAGAATCGACGGAGGTCTTGAGAAGGTCAACGATGTCAATCTTTGTTAAATAGGCCTTGACCCCGGTCATGGTAAGCTTACGCCGAATAAGTTTGACTTTGCTCGCAGCTGCAAGCTAATTAACTAACACAAACACACTGGGTAATTAGACTAGGTTTTCATAACGTTATCAAATACGTTCGGCGGTGTCAGGTTTACATGCGACTTGTTAACATCCAACAGCTGAGCGTTATTAAGGATAAATAATTTATCATTATTCCACAATTCTATATCGAAACACTTTACGTATCGTCCCTGGAGGATAAAAGTTTATTTGTATTCTTTAGTAAGACATTCTTTCAATTGTATCAGACAAATAAATATGTTTTTTATGACGAACAACAAAGTTCATTTTTATTCTTCTCTCGGGCCTAATCTCCAGAATAATTTACTATTCCCAAACCAACCTCCCTATGGTTTTCAGTATGGGAAAAATTGTCCTAAAATCTAATAATCTCAGATTGCTGTCTTATTCTACAGACATGAACTTTTGTGTTGAACTTTCAGAGGAGATCTGGTATGTCACGTTGATGGATCTCGTATAGAAGCAATAAACCGGGCGATTGTGAGACATCCAGTGTAGAATATGTATCAACCGTAAAATTTGAAGCTTCGTCCCCAACTTGGCGCTTGCATCAAATGAGATTAAGAGTTTGGATATGAAATACGATAATTCGCAGACCTGGCGCAGACACAACTTAATTATCAGATAAACAAATCATTCCAAAGTTACCATCCGCGGTAGATTGACTGTGAAATAACCATTCCTAGAAGAAATCCTCAAGATAATAATTGGAATTTATGTATAAAGTCTCACAGATCAGGTTAATGCTACTGCATATCTTAGTTAATTCTGGTCGGCCAGTAAATAAAGATATATGATAAAGATTGATTGTTCAACGCAACTGGCATAACCGAAATCTGTTACATTTATATTTACGTCTAAAAATTATATTTCCAAGTATTTTCAAATGATTAAGCCTGATCAATGAATCCTTTCTCTTTGTTGTTTGTTTTATTTTGGGGATATTGTGCCAAATAAAAGTGACACCGAGTAAGCGAACATACAATAGTAACTTTGTTTAACCTGTGGAGTCGACTGCACGACTCGGTGGAATCGTTATTTCGGATGGAAATAATCGATATTAATGTTTAAGTTGTAATTCTCATAATGTGATACGTGTTGTGTGTTTTAGTGAGATTTAGGCTAATCGAAGGAGAGATTAACTCACGTTGGGATACATTGACATATACCTATAACATTTTTAATGTGTTAATGAAGACGTCTATAATTTTTAAGAGAAAGATACATGGTGTGTTTTGTGATAAGGGAAGCATGTCTCCAGAAAGCATGAGAAGTGGTGGTGTGTTTTGTAATAAGGGGAAGCATGTCTCCAGAAAGCATGAGAAGTGGTGTTGTGTTTTGTGATAAGGGGAAGCATGTCTCCAGAAAGCATGAGAAGTGGTGGTGTGTTTTGTGATAAGGGGAAGCAT
>JAQQZZ010074151.1:0-15219 GCA_030265115.1 Mopalia vespertina
TTGGGCTGGCATGTCGTCATATAAGTGAAATACCCTTGAGTACGATGTTAAACCCCAATCAAACAAACAAACAAACAAACTAAGATAAAGCAAATTTGTAATAGATTGGTTGATAATTTCAGATTTACCCAGTGGAACTGTTGATATGATTATTACAGCTATAGACAGTCATGAAGACCGATCACTGCAGTCTGAAGACTGGTATAAAAGACTGATAAAATGGGTGCCCATGAAGATTGCCCCGGTGCTGGCCATTGACCCTCCTTCTAGGGGCACCCAGTTTCAGAGTAAGTGGAACCTTGGTGTTGGCCTGCCACTTAATCTGCCTCCGTCCTGTGGCCAGGTCTACCTCTCCGATCTCAGCATACCAAAGAGGGTGTTCACAGACCTGGGCATCAAGTATATGTCCCCGTTTGGACACAAGTTTGTGATTCCATTACATGAGAAATAAGTGCTCATATATTCACCATTTCAACAAATTATCATTCATCAATTCCTAAATGGATGTATATACTTTGTAAATATGGTATCATGTTCATTTCTGTTATTAATCATCAATTTTTTTTTTTAATGTTTTAGTTATTCATAAATGTATTTTCATTAATCAGGAAAATTACAGAAAACTTCAGAAAAATCTTTGTGTACATAAACATTTTATAATCCTCTGCTATGTATAGAGACAATTGTGATTTTCTGTTCAGGCCTCCACACTGGACAGTGATGATTATATGTTGCTTAGTGGTTTAATATCAGCCTGTACATTTGTTATGTTTTGTTTCAATTCTGTTATTATTTGCCCCCATTCGATCTATAATAGGATACTTAATGTTGATCTCAAATGATTAGTTTTATACAGTGTAGATGTAAATTGGTGCAATTGTCTTTGCAATGTATCGATTTAACATGTATCCCATACCGGTATGTGAGGATTTTGGTTACCTTTACCTAAGGTATTACAAATTAAATTTTGTAAGTATTTGTTTTATATGAATAGCAATTTATAATTGCATAACAGTGCTTTGTTTGACTCCATGGTATTTGACTGATGCAAGGCTATCAGATAATTTGATTTTTTTCAGGAAGGCCAGGTGCCTTTACTTCCATAATTATACATATATCAGTGTTGTTAAAGTACACATGACCAATGTATGTGTATGATATATCGGTAAATTTCATGCATTTATATTTATTTTTGAAGACAAAGTAGTTGTGAAAGTGCTGATTGAATGAAGTCATTTGTAATTATTCATCCATGGGACGGAAGCTTGAAAATATTTTTATGAATGAATGTTGATGTGTTAAACTCAAGAACTGTAGTACAGAGGCGATGTGCCGGGTCTTCAGTGGTTGTGTTCATACCAATGACCTACTCCACAAAGCTACAGATATATTTAGTAGTGAAGGTATCCTGTCATAGTGGTATTAATCTTTCTATGAGTTATCAAATGATGTAGGGACACTAGACCACTTTCTAGTTTCTAGGAGTCATTGGGCTCCCTTGCAGACAATATACAGCTTTCTGTGAGTCTTTGTGTCAGATGTGGGCAATATACAGCTTTCTAGAAGTTGTGATTTGATATTAACTACGCTGTATGTATCTGTATTATACCATAGCCATCAAAGAGAATTGCATCTGAAGTACGCTATAGCTACATCTATAGTTGCTGAAACAGATCCACTGGGGAAGTATGTGTTCATTGATTGTAGGACTAGTCAAAAGAGAAGGAATATCTACCCAAAAATAAAATTTGAATCTGCAAACCAGCGATTGTGTGAAAAATGCTGAGAGTAAAGACGAATATTGATGACTGCTGGTCTCGTTTTGGAGGTTCACCTTATTTCAATGAGGTTTATATTGAAAATATGCATATAACATATAAATGTTATGCAAGGTACCAAAATAGTCAAAATTGAAAGTAAGGAATTTTAACTATTCACCTACTTTGATTGTTTAAAAAGCATGTACATGTACCAATGCCTCTTTTAAGATCATCTGTAATATCGAGGTCAAGGATATTTGACCCCAAAGCAATCTTAGCTAAGCACAAGTCACTTGTAGTTACCATGATGATACAATTCATTCAGTATTGGTTGTCATGACAGTCAAGTTGATTTTAGACTAAGATCGCTTTGTGGAAGAGGCATAAGTTCATTTATGAGGGTGATAGAGAGAGAGAGAGCTTCCTGGTACTCCATGGGCAACACAAAGTCGATGTGTAATCGCATCTTTGTATTGTGTTTTGTGCTTGTCCTATCTTCTGTTTGTTTATTGTCAATGATTTTGAGGGTGTTTTCTTTCACCCATTGGGCTGGCATGCTGTCATGAGTGAAATAACCATAAGTATGTCTTCAAACCACAATCAAACAAACAATCCAGGTCCTTAAGAATATTTCTCCAGGAAAGTTTACCAGTAGTTCCACCTACACGTATGAGCCAGCCTGTTGTGTCATAGTGTTTGATTAGGTAGTGTGCTGGGACTGCTGTCTGCTGTTATAAATCCGTGTACTGGATTTAACTTACCAGTTATTCGTGTAACTTGACTGACACTAAATGCAAAGATTTGTTTTTTATTCAAAATCTAGGCAATTTTGTTCTCTTTTTATCAATTGTAAGTTTTATCATACACTTTGTACATATTATACCTGTAGAATTTAAGGAATTTTAAGCCCTGTATATTTATATCAGTATTAAGCCAGTGAAAGTGGTTTCCATCTTCACAGCCATATTTACAGCTTTTCACAATGATGGAGCAAACGGTAACAGATTAATTACGATTTTATATTAAAATCTTACCACTCATGTGAACAGAGAGGGTTAATTCGATGTATGAAATGATTGTGGATTCAACAACATTTATCATACTATTAACTTCTAAGCAATGAAGATGGAAGTAGAGGACATAAAACTAAGCAAAGGATCTGTCTGGATACTGTTATTCAAGGAAGGAAGTTGAGAATGTGTTCCACAATTGATAATTTTGAAAAAGAGAGCATTTGATTGTGTTATGATCATTAGACCTAAAATTTGTACTTAAGGATGACCAAATACAGCAGAGCTAAGAAACTTTACTCGAGCACCAAAGTCAATGATCATTCAACAGTACTTAACATGGAGAAAGCTTACGTCCTGTTGAAAGGTAAATCACAAGGTCTACTGAAGATAAGAGGGTCACCTACAGAGTATAGACCATGCCATTGCTGAGTGTACAGGAGTAGAATAGGAACTCTGTATTTATGTGATATAGATTTTTCTGATAACTTTCGTTTGAAACATTGTTAAAATTGTGGATAGTATTAGAACTCTCTTTGGATGATGGCAGTTATAGATGGAGGAACAAATGTCATTGCAGTACTGATGTCTGGAACTTGAGGCGATTCTCATCCAGAAGACTTGCTGCTTTTCTCTTATTATACATGTGAAAAACTTGAATATATAGCTGAACAATGGTAGTGAAAGGTTTCAGCTTTGACTGGAATTAGAGATTGGCTGAGGGAGGAAACGCAATAAGCTTGTGATGTACAGAACAGATAATGAGAGTTAAAGATGTGCCATATACATGTATAAAAATAATTGAAATGGACTTAAAGGTGTTGTTTTGGAAAATGAAAACGTTTGTAAAGAAAAGCCAGTGGAGAAAACAGCGTCAATACTGTACTGGTAACGTGGTTTGTATAGAAATCAAACATACTCTTGTGTCTGCTGGGAGTGTACTTGTGAATGTTTAAGTTCCATTTAGTGATAAAGTGATGAACATTTGTGTATGTGTCCTAATAAAAGGAGATACTCAACTTGTACATGTTTTGACATGACCTGTTAAAGTGTAAGCTTATTTAACATGACTATAGATGAATTCCGTGGAGTACGTTGAATAGAAATGGCCTATTCTCTTATGGCTTTGCTGAATGGTCAAAGTTCAGCAATTTCCGCAGTAAATGAATATGTTTCTTCTGGTGCTGATGTTGAACAGTGAACACTAGAGTAATGAACATATCGCACACATCTCTATTACCATTGTTGACTTCCTTTGTAAAGACTGGTACATTTTAACAGTGCCATCTTATGGGAAACCCTGGGGTGTTTATTTTGGACATCAGACCCCTTCCTTTACAATGCCCTGTAACTAAGAGCAGTTTGTCAGAGGGTTTCAATGCTGTCTTTATTGGAGGATTAATTTTCCAACAAAACAAAGTACTTCAGATTTTAAAGTTGTGCTAGTGTCAAATCAGCTGTTGAATCATTACTATTTTCCATGCTGATGGTATCGGCACAAAAACAGGCGAACTATTAAACCTTGTTAAAAACTGAAATGATAGGACATTTTCAATATACCCTTCCATAGAGAGATATTTCAGCATTATGGAATATAAATATTACAGTGTTGTAGCTAACAAGGTGAGTTAAATTCAAAATAAAGGTTTGGCATTGTGAAACATATTGTATTTTTACTACTAAATAAACTCCAACATAACGAGTCAAGGGTTCATGCCCATGACTTTCAATTCTTTTCTCACAGACATCTTGTTCTGCCATTCAACAACCTCAGGAACTGTCATTTGAGGAAAAGCAACTTCTGAATTTATTTAACAAATAAAATAAGAAATTCTTAATCTGTTACTTAAATATGATATTGGAAAGAAGACATTTTTGTCATCATGATTGTGTACATGTAGCTGGTCACCTGCTCGGCCAAACCACAGTAACTACAAATGCTTTTGTAATTTAAATTTAGTGTTCATCAAACTAAATTTTCAGCCAGGAGTGTAATTTACATTTAATGGATAAACAGTGTGTCCCTTAGTTGGTACTATGATGGTCACAACTCAAATTAGATGGATACATATATTTATTTTGTGATGACCTAAAATATGCATCTTCAATATGTCTTGCCCTTGTAATTATGTTTCTTGGGGGGTGATGTAGCCCATAAAAATGTTAATGTCTGTTTACTATGTACCATCTCTCATTCAACAAATATCACCTGTTTCAAAAATATTTACACATCTATTTTTCAACTCATTGCCTGTTTTGGGTTAAATTCAAATGATGTACCAGGTTGTTTCTTGTAACATATCTTATTGTTTTTTTTAATTTACGTTTACAGCCCTCTGGACAAGGGCAGTTAAATTATTTGGAGTGTAGCAATGCTGTCTTTACTTAGCACTGGAGAAAAATTAACTTTCCAACTTGATCAAAACACTTCACATTGTATGATTATGTGTTTGTCAATTATTGTTGGAATACACCACCCTCATACAAGTAAAATACCCTTGACCACAACATAAAGCACCACTCAATGAAAATATTTACAGAAATGATGGTTGGTGAAAAGGGAGCCTCCTGTGGTCTAGTGCTCCCTTAGTGGAGTAAGGCAAATAAGGCCTACTTTCTTGCTCAGTTACTTTGCACACACTCCTATTTCATGGCCGTTTGTGCCCAGTCTCATCATTTGTTGCCATCGATGTGAAGGGTTGTTTACTAAACAAATATTTACGTTGTTGGTATGGAGCTTCTTGTTGCCCTGGTGCTCTTGCGGCTGAAGGGCAGCCTATTGCCCATCTGTTAGTCTTTCTTTGCATCTTGAGACTGTCCCTAGAAGTGTCTTTGTTTGTTGCCAGTGTTTTCAAGGGTGTTGTCCTTCACTCCTTTGAGAGAAATATCTTAAGTAATTGAGCTGGATCTAGATCACGTTAACTACAGTGTAAGACTCTAGTCAATCAATTAAAATGACATTTCTATTTTAACCACCACAATTACTTAATATGTAAACAATAATGTGAAATTTTGTCATTTAATTGTTTTGCCAACTGCAAAGTTAATGCATTGTGAGAATTGTTTTTAATGTCCTGGTCATGATCTGTTATCAGAAAGTATCTCAGTTGGTAAAGGGATTTTCTTTCTTTTAAAAGCAAAGTTGAATGCAACACAAGGTGCACTGATATTTATCTTTATCCAAACTTGTGATTAAGCTGCAAGGAAGTGTGTATTCATGTATCGATGAAATGTCCTGGTGAGTTATACAAGTGCCTTTTAAGAACAAACCGGTTTAAACTTTGTATAAATGTTTATCCCACATTCCCATCGTTTACCACAAATAGGTGTTAAAGCTGTTGTGATCAGTATTACTTGCCAGTACAAATATAGACAAGATTATTGTACAATAAAACTCTCTTCATTTTATTTTATGAAAGTCTATGATAATTTTAGTCTACCTCCACGCACATTTTTAATGAAAAATTCAAACCCCTGTCTCTGAATTTTGTATCATGGTTGCTTATAATAGTATAATACGCACTGGTTAATAAAAAGTATTATATGTATGGGCTACTGTACATATACGGCAGTCGCATAAATCTGAGGCAGATATTTGAATACAATGAAACTCCGGTTACATAATGCACAAAGAACATGGTAAAGTGAGCTATGATGTTAATGCTACAATGTATGTTAGTTATGTTAGGCCAGTGACAAGTCATTTGTACCATTATGGAATTAAGGTCTGAAGTGTATTTTTTATCACTGGAATATTTGCTGTATAAATTTCTGACTTCATCAATCATCGTCTAGTAGCATCGTGTTAGACTAAAATGTCACAGGATTCAAAATGGTGTGATATGTCCGACTGTTCCTATCAACACGAATCTTTTAGACAAATATTTTTATGTTTTAATGTTCATAATGGATTTTATTTTCTGCTTGTTGGATTGATATTTATACAACTGAAACCAGTGTGTTGAAGAAAAAAAATCTTAAACAACTTGTAAGTTTATATGGGTTTTTTATGTTTGAAAGCTTACATGTAGATATTTATTATATCCCGGCAGTTTTCATCTACGGAGTCAACAAATAATTTGAAATCAATTTCCTGTTGTTTTTTTTATATCCAGCCATGTTGTATTACACAAGGCTAGTAATTCATTGTTCAATGTTTAATTTTGCATAAGAAATGTGTAAGCTACCTACAAACAAAAAATGTTTGTTTAGTGTATTGTTTTCGTTTTGTTGGTATATATTTGGGTGATTTCTTTTAAGTTTAAGTGTTAATTGATCATTTGCCTTTGACCACTTGTATTTTGATGTGACTTTGAAAAAGCTTGAATATGACAACCATTTGTTTGTGAATTTGATATAAATTTTCCCCCATAATGCAAGGCACCGCCATCTTGCATGATTTCCTGTTCATTTCATTACAACAACCCCACCTTTCAGCCACACCACTGTTTGTTAAAGGTAAACTATTTATATTTGGCTACAAAACAATGCAATCTGAGTGAATCCTACTGACAATTAAATTATACATACTTGATACGATAGTCGAGAATGAATCTGTGCTGTAAATGGCACATTTCACTCTTTACTTACTTGTTACTGCCCAGGAAAATGTAATTAAATGTTACTGAATTTTCTTAGAATTGGCCTATTGATGCTGTAATCATTGTGCTTGTACAATGTTTGTCATCATCTACCATTATAAAGATGTCATTTTTGTTTAGCCATATACTTAAATTCTATACTTCTTAGCTGTTCTACATGTAAGCCCTACTCATAAGGACCAGGACAGCTTTTCAACAAATCTTCACTTGTTTTCATCATCAAATGCTTACGAATTTTTACATTTGATATTAACAAATTACAAAACAATTGCTATGTGAACCACCATTTCTGTCAGCTTGATACGTTAATAAGCCACATTTTAGAATCTGTAATGTAATATTTTGTATAAAGGTTTATTTCATGTGTATAACTGCCAAGTGTATCATGGTTTACTTGTTCCATGACCTATTAAGGCAAGGATTTCTTCGGCAGTTCTTTGTACAGTGTATATTATTATGTGGGGAAAACATAGTTTTGTCCTTTTTTGTTTATTTGTTTCCTTACTTGTGATTTTTGTCTAACTATTGTTGAAATTAAGTCTGATTTTTGTCTTAACTATTGTTGAAATTAAGTCTCATGCAACACTATTATTTGAATCTACATGTGTAAGTATATAATTTCTGTAAAGAAATCATTAGGGCTATACAGTTTTATAAACTACATTATTTAACAACAGTTTAACAGAGAAAGAACTGTAGTGAGTATATGAGAAATTAAAATTGTTTTCTGTATTAAAATAAATCAAAAATGTAATTAACATAAATATCAGTAATGATCAGGATGTATACATGAATGTAGACTTTTTATTATGAACAAGTGTTGAACAACTTTTTGTACTGTTTGACACGAATTGAAGTGGGTTGACCTGCTTAATATGTGTGTGTGTGTGTGAGAAAGTGGTTTATTGTAAGCTATGCAGTTTTTGTTGAGAAATGCTCCATTTAGTGGAGTATAAACTCTGATATTTGTTTTCTTGATGAATTCAGATATCAATGGTTATAAGATTTTTTTCTGTAAGTGACTGTATGGTCTTGATTTACACATATAGGTCACGATATTTGGCAACGTTCTTCTTGAACAAATTGATTTTGTGAAAGGATGTGTACATGTGGATAATAATGTTGAACTTTATAGCATATAAACAATTTACATCAATGAGTGGCATGATGTGACTAAAAAGGTGTTTTCTGAGGTGAAATACTAAAGTACTGATTTGAGGGAGTTGCAGGTTTGAAAGTAGTGTAGATGTCAGGGTTGAATTGTTGTTATAGAGGAGTCTTAATGATGCTTTATTGGCTGTAAAATAATATACAGAATTAGGAAACAAACAAAAAATGGAGGAACTTACATGTATGTACAGCTATGAAGAGGTGAAAAGTTCAATCAAATGCAATCGGATTCAAACCAGATCAAAATAACTCGAGCAATTAATGCAGTCAGAGATGTGGCAGAACCCTATAGTGATGGGCATTCCATGAACGACACCAAGCATGCTGGGGTTACGTTTTGGTTTTCACAAAGGGGACCTGTTTGTGATGTACATGTATTTGGTTAACCTGTTTTGTCAGTGCTTGGGGGATGGTTTCTTTCACCCAGGCATTGGGCTGGAATGACATCATATGAGTGAAGTAACTTTAAGTATGGCATTAAACCCCAATCAAGCCAACAAGCCATGTAGATTTGGTTTTAATGAGATTTGACCAAATGGATAGATTTCTGATATACCTAATATTTAAACTGTTTTGATATATACTATATATGTGTCTCTCTGCTTAACGGCAGTTTGTTTGCATCTTCGCACTAGAGGAAAATTAACTTTCCAACAATGCAAAATACTTCACATTTGATGGCTGTGCTGGTGTCCAGTACTTTTGGAATTCAGCACAGTCCTGTTAGTGATATACAGCATGGCACCTAAACACCAGAATAAATCACTAATCAATATATTATATACATACTATCCAACCTTGAAGGATTTTAAGATATTTGTTAGAGGGTGGGGTGTCCTCCAATGTGAGACAATCTAGGGGTCAAACATACATGTAGCTCCTGGTAGGATTTTAGTTTTTTGGATGTGTAACATACATTTTTTTTTAATTTTCTTACCTAATATGCTTTATGGGGAGGGTCAATTTTTTAACATGGATAATTGAATAGTGTGGGTTAAAGTATTAGTTTATTGAACAAAAACAGATTGATGTAGTAGCTATTTTCAAACTACTGTCAGCTATGGGACTATCGGTTTGTGTCCATTGACCACACTATCTGCTTCCTTTGTATTAATAGGTTGTGGGATTGAACCCCTTTTTCTGTAAGATGTGAACAAATATAATTAAAAGACAATGCTGGACATCTGGCAAAATAGTCTTTATTTCCAAACAAAAATATTGTTACTAGACTTACGAATCAAAATACGAGTTCAGCATTGCCCATGATGCTGTATAAGAACTTACTGAGACTGCTTGTCCTTATCAAAACATTGATATTGAGTATTTGGGAGACAAAGTAACCTATACAAATTGAATAGAAAAGTAAGTCTATAAAAAGTTGCTGAGAGCTTTGTGTTAAGCTCAGCTTAATTACAAGAGCAGAGTACAAAAGCTTATAAGTGAATATTAAGAAGAATAAACATGTAAATGATTATTAAACTATTCAATAGTTAGAATATTTGGCCTATATTTTTGGAGTAAGGACAGTATAAATTAAATGCTATCATCTTGGATAAATGTATTGTTTTTGTTGTTACATCTTAGGAAACAAATACTGAGGAACATGGTACAGATAAACCTGTATGTCTTTGTTGAACATATGCTTATTAGAAACAATACTAAGTAAAACAATAAAAGCTTGTTTGTGTGGCTTCTAAGTAATATTAAAAGTGCCATGATTGCCATGGAATTGATAGAACACTGCTGTCTAACATCTTATCAATTACTATCATTGTCAAGAGAAATCAATTTATCTGTTATCTGAAATGACAAGTTGCTAATATATCATCAATAAACACTGCAACAACAATCCTACCATTCTCTAGAATGTATCTGCCAATACATTGAATTCAATACAATGTTTTATTTTATTTTAAGAATACTAGTATCTGACAATAAACATTTGAACAAAAATCTCACATTTTTAACATTGTTACAATTTATTAAAAAATGAAAATTACAAAATGAAAGAAAAATTTGTGGAGACAACCTAACGATAACATAACTTAATCAATAGGACATCAAAGAACACTATAAAAGAAGAGTTATTCCCCTTTAGGAATTCTTCCTATTCTAAAAGCACTAATAAGAGTTGGATTGGTTTCTTGCATCATCAGTATGGCACAGTTCATCACTTCACATTTCTCAACAAGGTACAGCAAAATCTCTTGTTTAATTACTCAAACTTTATTCCCTGGGACAGTGGAAGATCTTTACTGTAATTTATAGTACTGAAAATAAAAGGAATGGAAAATTAACCTACAGAAAATATGAACAAATTATGTGGGGTTTTTAGTGGGGTTTTTTTTTGTTTGTTATAAATTAAGAGAAAACAGACATTAATGCATCTTTAACACTGTGCTAAAGGGTAATTTTTCTTCCATGACAACAATTAATTCCAACAGTACAGCTACACAACCTTCAAATGGGAAGTGTTTAAGTCTGATGGAAAATTAATGTTCCTACAGTGCTTAAAAATGGCAAAGTAAGGCTTGAAACATGGCAAGAATTTGAAATCTTGCCTTGACCCATTTCTGTCCTATGTGTTTGATCTGAACAGTGGAGACTGTTTCCGATATAGAACCAGTTAATTGTCAGCCACATGAATCATTGTGTGACAGCAAATCTCCATTAAACACATACCTTTGTTTATTTATGTTTGGATTGTACGATGTCTACTAACACACTTATAAGAGGTTGTTTGATTACGGTTGTATGCCATACTCAAGTTTATTTCACTCATATGAGTGTCCCAGCCCAATGGGAGATGGAAATTCCTCTAGACCTCACGGAGGACAATACAAAGAGATTGCAAACAGATCAGCTTCGTGTTACCCCCCCGAGCTACGAGAGCCCCTGAGCAACACAGAGCTCCCTCCAACTGGCCCATAAGTAGAAGTATTAGGATTAAATGTGATGTTTACAATTGACAAAACAGTACTGTGTGGCTTTGAGACTACCCACCATTTGTTATCCTGGTGCAAAAAATAATGAGGATTATAGAAGGAATGGACTTACCATGTTGATCGTCTCATATACTGCTTCCAGGCATCACTACCAGACTCCCGGCCTCCTCCAGTAGACTTTTCTCCTCCTGCTCACAAAAAATATAACAATAGTCTTTGCTCTTCTCCTTCCCTTAACTGTTTTCATAATTAAATAAATTTGAGTTTACCAATTATTTGAAATTGGAAACAGTAATAAACATTCAAGATGTTCATGACTAACAAGAAAGTTTTCTTATAGCATTAAGAAAAGAAACAATGTAGATGCCATATTTTTCACTAGACTAACAATTCACGAATATTCAATCAATTGAACTCACCAAATGCACCTCCTATCTCAGCCCCGCTTGTAGGAATATTGACGTTTACAATTCCACAGTCAGAGCCTTTAGGACTGGAAACAAAACACACATTTATTTCAACATGATAGTTTCACACATACTGTACTTCATAAAATAGCGAGAGGAAGGCACATAAGCACCCAACTGGAGTGAAATCAGGGGGTGATAACTGTTATATTTATGCTTTATTGACAGACCATGGATAAATAAAAACCCCATCAATAGACAATTAAAGACAAAAGATGGTAGTGGAAAAGATAATCGCCAGAAAAATACGGTTTTACGTAAAATAAGTACTTTAACTTGTAAGATGTCAGATTTATAAATCAAAGAAATTTTGCTATAAACAGGTGTGAATGAAATTGTGTTTGTAAACCTTGAAGTATTTTGGGTCTGGTAGCTAAAACCAAGGACTATCACATGAGGGTTCAACAAAAGGGACTTCCTTTAATCCAGGATTCAAAAATAATACTGCTTTCAACAACTCACCCAAGATGTGGTCAAAACTTTCAAAACTGTAGATATTTTTATACATCTAAATTCTTGTAAACCACAAATTATTCTCTCGACAATCGGACTTACCCAATCCACCTGAAGACTTTACTGAGGTCTCTAGTGAACAGACTACTGGACAGACCTTGTTTCACTTCATTATTAAACTTCACACCTTCTTCAAAACTCTACAATCAAAAAATATATTAATCCTAATGAGTGAACATGCTTATTGTTTTGTTGGTTTGATTAGGGTTTAACGTCATACTTAAGGTTATTTCATTTATAGGACGACGAATAATCCATTTCTCACTCTCTTACTTAAATACGGCGGAAAACTGAGATGAAACCTCGTAATAACCATGATTGCTGAAGCCACCTTGTGCAACTGCCTCATATACCTGAGGTGGACAAGAGGACTCAAACCTGTGAGCAGTACAATGAAAGAGGATGAGAAGTCGGTCACACTTACCAAGGCCATGGGCCCTTCAACCACGACCAAGGATATGTTTAATCATTCAATGAGTACTTTTACTGATTTGATTTTCGTTGATGCAAAAAATTCCACTGTTGGTGTCAGGTGGAAACATAAACTGGAGAGAAGTATGGAATAAAACTTCCCACCCACATCCATCTGTGATTGGGAAACCCTATACTGTACAGGTCATCATAGACAAACCATTCTTTGACAGCGTGCTCTGATGTTTGAAATATGTAAACACTATTAGCAGAAAGCAGATAGAGGTCAAATCTGCTGTTTATTTATTTTAATTTTTTTTTAAATTTTTAACAGACTCAGAAGTTGACTTCAAATGTACTTCTATTACGATAGGATATGTGTTTCACCAAATTTATGTTCAAAATCCTTGCTAAGTTAGTATATCTAATAAAAATGGAAAGGCGTTGATTTCAAAATGAGATCATCCTTTCTTTGTTTCCCAACAGAAATGGTCATCAGGTATTCAAAAGCTATAAGGTGACAAAACCTGATCAATAAACCTGTGCTGTTTTATGAAATTAAATGATAACTTACACTACACTTGATCACATAAACAATAGGAGCAAAGGTTTCTTTGAAAACAACCTCGGCATCATGTGGTAAACCAGATACTATTGTAGGCTCCACAAAGTTTCCAGGTCTGTCAATCACCTAAAAAACAGACAGCATTTAACACAGACGTGTACTAAATGGATTTTATATAATAATACATTGAATATATGTGACAAACTCCAAACAAAATTTATAGCAGTGTTTAATCATTTAATAAAATGTATAGGTTAATTAAATAATATCATTTATGGTGAATAAATCACATCAAATCATTTAAGTAGTAAGAACA
Source organism: Mopalia vespertina (assembly GCA_030265115.1). Lineage (NCBI taxonomy): Eukaryota > Metazoa > Mollusca > Polyplacophora > Chitonida > Mopaliidae > Mopalia > Mopalia vespertina. The sequence goes on from JAQQZZ010074151.1 coordinate 13,759, forward strand.
GCAGTCTTAGCTAGGATTATAAAATCTCCCTTTCAGGAATCCCTATTTTGAGGATTTTTGACTGTCAAAAATTTCCATTTTCCTCTCTATCCCATGTTAAAATTCAGAATTTCTACTTGTCATTTTAACCATTTTTAGAAATCTGCCTGTCAAAAACGACAGCACAGGTGGATGGATCTCTAGCTTAGACTATGGCTAACAGCACATGTATTACTTAATCCATATTGTGGTTCCTCATATATTTGCTTTAACCATAAAATGGTTTTAACAGGGGTGTTATAATAAAGGGAGTATCGCTATGACAACCAAATGTAATGTATCTTTTGTATGTTTTTCTCTTTTGAATGAAGTACTGATGATTGTTCTAACTTGTCAAAGATATAACTATATACTTTCTGATAACCACTTCTTTTATTGTTTTATTCTTGTGTTCTATCACAAAACAAGAAGTGATTATCCAGAAAGTATATAGTTACATTACCCCACTTCAAATGCCCTTGAAAACTTGTTAAAGACATTTAATGTATTTTAGTATTTCAATATGTGAAGACATCTAGTTTTTATAGTAGGACGGACTTTCAAATTTAATTAACCTTAGGTATCTAGTAGTGCTATAAAATATAACATTCACTTACAGGGTTAGTAAAAGCACACAATATTATAATAGTTCAATTTTGCGTCATTCAGAAAGTGAAAATTAACAGTATTTTTGTTATTTTGGGATAACACTTTTTTAGTTTTGACAAATTCTAATTGAGAAAATTTAGCAGACTGAAACCCATCCGGGAATCAAACCCTCGGAATGAGGCACCAAATCATCAGCACAGAATGCCGGCCATCTAGTCCACACAAAAAAAGTAAACTGACAAAGTTAATATACTACCTTTCCACCACACTCTATTTTTCCACCTTGTGCCTGAGCTTCAACAATGGCTTTTTTGTACAACTCCACTCCAGCTTTGCTGTGCATTGGACCATACAGGGTGCCATCTACAATCAAAAGTATATGATATAGTCACCTTGATGATTCACGTTTCATAACAATTGGCACAATGGGACCAGTTTCTAGAAATGCAATTAGTTGCTAACACCAGATTAAATCCCTAATACAGGATTAGAGATAGACCTTTAACATGAGGTGATGTCATCTAAAAACAGAATGAATTCAATAGCACTACAAGCAACCGGCCCCGGGGGTCTGGTACATGTGAACAAACATCATTTTAGACATTATTCAGACATTAATCAGACATTAAACTGAAAGGAAATCATTTGCCTGGATAATGAAAATCTCAAGCGAAACACATGTTTAAGTAAAATAATAAAATTAAAATGCATCTTCTTTTTCAGTTACAGTGGCATTTCTATGTGTGCTGAGTAAACGAGAGATACAAACATATTCAGTTACAGTGGCATTTCTATGTGTGCTGAGTAAACCAGAGATACAAACATATTCAGTTA
>JAQQZZ010074162.1:9639-20908 GCA_030265115.1 Mopalia vespertina
CTGACATTTCTCTCATCAGTGTATCCTGTCTAGATCGGTTCTGTGTTACACTCTAGTTCTGACATTTCTCTCATCAGTATATCCTGTCTAGATCGGTTCTGTGTTACACACTAGTTCAGACATTTCTCTCATCAGTGTATCCTGTCTAGATAGGTTCTGTGTTACACTCTAGTTCAGACATTTCTCTCATCAGTATATCCTGTCTGGATCAGTTCAGTGTTATACTCTAGTTCAGACATTTCTCTCATCAGTATATCCTGTCTGGATCTGTTCAATGTTATAATCTAGTTCAGACATTTCTCTCATCAGTATATCCTGTCTAGAGCAGTTCAGTGTTATACTTTAGTTCAGACATTTCTCTCATCAGTATATCCTGTCTAGAGCAGTTCAGTGTTATTCTTTAGTTCTGACATTTCTCTCACCAATGTATCCTGTCTAGACCGGTTCATTGTTAAACTCTAGTTCTGACATTTCTCTCATCAGTATATCATGTCTATATCGGTTCTCTAGTTCTAACAATTCTCTCATCTGTATATCCTGTCTAGATCGGTTCAGTGTTACACTCTAGTTCTGACATTTCTCTCATTAGTGTATCGTGTCTAGATCGGTTCAGTGTTATACTCTAGTTCTAACATTTCTCTCATCAGTTTATCCTGTCAACATCGGTTCATTGTAAAACTCTAGTTCTGACATTTCTCTCAACAGTATATCATGTCTATATCGGTTCTCTAGTTGTAACAATTCTCTCATCTGTATATCCTGTCTAGATCGGTTCAGTGTTATACTCTAGTTCTCACATTTCTCTCATCAGTATATCTTGTTTAAATCGGTAGAGTGATATACCTTAGTACTTACATTTCTCTCATCAGTATATCATGTCTATATCGGTTCTCTATTTCTAGCAATTCTCTCATCTGTATATCCTGTCTAGATCGGTTCAGTATTATGCAATAGTTCTGACATTTCTTTGATCAGTATATCGAGTGTACATCGGTTCTCTAGTTCTGACATTTCTCTCATCAGTATATCCTGTCTAGATCGGTTCAGTATTATACTCTAGTTCTGACATTTCTCTCATCAGTATATCGTGTCTAGATCGATTCTCTAGTTCTAACATTTCTCTCATGGACTATATCCTGTCGAGATCGGCTCAGTATTATACAATAGTTCTCATATTTCTTTTATCAGTATATCGAGTGTACATCGGTTCTCTAGTTCTTACATTTCTCTCATCTGTATTTCCTGTCGAGATCAGTTATACTTTAGTTCTGACATTTCTCTCATCAGTGTCTCCTACCTAGATCAGTTCAGTGTTATACTCTAGTTCTAATATTTCTCTAATCAGTATTTACTGTCTACATCGGTTCAGCTTTATACTCTAGTTCTGACATTTCTCTCATCAGTGTATCGTGTCTATATGGGTTCCTTAGTTCTACTATTTCTCCCATCTGTATATCCTGTCTATAGATCGGTTCAGCATTATACTCTAGTTCTGACATGTCTTTGGTCAGTATATCCTGTCTATATCAGTTTAGTGTTATACTTAGTTCTCACACTTCTCTCATCAGTATACCCTGTCTAGATCCGTTCAGTGCTATATTCTAGTTAGGACATGTCTCTCATCATTATATCCTGTCTAGATTAGTTCAGTGTTATACTCGATTTCTGACATTTCTCCTATCAGTATATCGTGTCTAGATCAGTTCCGTGTTATAATCTAGTTCTGACATTTCTCTCATCAGTATATCCTGTCTAGATCGGTTCAGTGCTATAGTCTAGTTCTCACATTTCTCTCATCAGTATATCCTGTTTAGATCACTTCAGTGTTATACTCTATTTTTGACATTTCTCTCATCAGTATACCCTGTCTAGTTCGTTTCTCTAGTTCTAACATTTCTCTCATCTGTATATCCTGTCTAGATCGGTTCAGTATTATACTCTAGTTATGACATTTCTCCCATCAGTGTATCCTGTCTAGTTCAGTTCTCTAGTTTTAACATTTCTCTCATCTTTATATCGTGTCTAGATCGGTTCAGTATTTTACTCTAGTTCTAATATTTCTCTCATCAGTGTATCCTATGTAGATTGGTTCAGTGTTATACTCTAGTTATGACATTTTTCTCGTTATTATATCCTGTCTAGATCAGTTCAGTGTTATACTCTATTTCTGACATTTCTCCTATCAGTATATCCTGTCTAGATCAGTTCACTGCTATAGTCCAGTTATCACATTCCTCTCAATAGTGTATCCTGTCTAGATCGGTTGAGTGATATACCTTAGTTCTTACATTTCTCTCATCAGTATATCTGTCTAGATCGGTTCAGGTCATACTCTATTTTTGACATTTTCTCTCATCAGTATATCCTGTCTAGTTCTAACGTTTCTCTCATCTGTATATCCTGTCTAGATCGGTTCAGTATTATACTCTAATTCTGACATTTCTCTCAGCAGTGCATCGTGTCTAGATCGGTTCTATGTTATACTTTAGTTCTAACATTTCTCTCATTAGTATATCCTGTCAAGTTCGGTTCTCTAATTCTAACATTTCTCTCATCTGTATATCCTGTCTAGATCGTTTCAGTATTATACTCTAGTTCTTACATTTCTCTAATCAGTATATCCTGTCTACATCTGTTAAGTGTTATACTCAGTTCTGACATTTTTCTCATTAGTATATTCTGTTTAAATCAGTTCAGTGTTACACTCTAGTTCTGAAATTTATCTTATCAGCATATCTGTCTAGATCGGTTCAGTGTTATACTCTAGATTTGATATTTCTCTCATCAGTATATCCTGTCTAGTTCGGTTCTCTAGCTCTAACATTTCTCTCATCTGTATTTCCTGTCTAGATCGGTTCTTCAGTTCTAACATTTTTCTCATATATCTTTTCTAGATCGGTTCAGTGCTATACTCCTGTTGTGATATTTCTCTCATCAGTGTATCCTGTCTAGATCGGTTCAGTGTTATACTCTAGTTATGACATTTCTCTCATAAGTATATCCTGTCTAGATCAGTTCAGTTTTATACTCTAGTGCTGACATTTCTCTCATCAGTATATCCTATCTAGATCATTTCAGTGTTGTACTCTAATTCCAACACTCCCATCAGTATATCCTATCTAGATCAGTTCAGTGTTATACTTTAGTTCTGATATTTCTCTCATCAGTATATCCTGTCTAGATCAGTTCAGTTTTATACTCTAGTGCTGACATTTCTCTCATCAGTATATCCTGTCTAGTTCGGGTCAGTGTTATAATCTAGTTCTGACATTTTTCTCATCAGTATATTGTGTCTATATCGGTGCAAGTTTATACTCTAATTCTGACAATATATTAACAGTATATCGTATCTAGATCGGTTAAGTGTTATAGTCTAGTACTGATATTCCTCTTATCAGTATATCTGTCTAGATCGGTATAGTGTTATACTCTAGTTTTGAAATTTCTCCCATCACTATATCCTTTCTAATTTGGTTCAGTATATTATACTCTAGTTCTGACGTTTATCTCATCAGTATATCCTGCCTAGATTGGTTTACACACTTCATCGTGTGTAGATCAGTTCAGTGTAAAACTAGTGCTGATATTCCACTCATCAATTTACCGTGTCTTTACAGGTTGAGGACCATCATCCAGTACCGCTCACCAAACTCCCGCGTCTACATCGGTTCAGAGTAATCATCTTGTATTGATATTCCTCTCATCAAAGTCCCGCGCCTACATCGTTCAAGATTAACATCTAGTATTGATATTCCTCTCATCAAAGTCCCGCGCCTACATTGTTCAAGATTAACATCAAGTACTGATATTCCTCTAATCAAAGTCTCGCGCCTACATCGTTCAAGATTATCATCTAGTACTGATATTCCTCTCATCAAAGTCCCGCGCCTACATCGTTCAAGATTAACATATAGTATTGATATTCCTCTCATCAAGGTCTCGCGCCTACATCGTTCAAGATTATCATCTAGTACTGATATTCCTCCCATCAAAGTTCCGCGCCTACATCGTTCAAGATTAACATCTAGTACTGATATTCCTCTCATCAAAGTCCCGCGCCTACATCTTTCAGGATTATCATCTAGTATTGATATTCCTCTCATCAAAGTCTCAGGGTTCAAGATTATCATCTAGTACTGATATTCCTCTCATCAAAGTCCCGCGCCTACATCGTTCAAGATTATCATCTAGTACTGATGTTCCTCTCACCAATGTCCCGCTTCTAAATCTTTCAGGATTATCATCTAGTACTGATATTCCTCTCACCAATGTCCAGCGTCTACATCGTTCAAGATTATCATCTAGTACTTATGTTCCTCTCACCAATGTCCCGCTTCTAAATCTTTCAGGATTATCATCTAGTACTGATATTCCTCCCACCAATGTCCAGCGTCTACATCGTTCAAGATTATCATCTAGTACTGATGTTCCTCTCACCAATGTCCTGCTTCTAAATCTTTCAGGATTATCGTCTAGTACTGATATTCCTCTCACCAATGTCCAGCGTCTACATCGTTCAAGATTATCATCTAGTACTAATGTTCCTCTCACCAATGTCCCGCTTCTAAATCTTTCAGGATTATCATCTAGTACTGATATTCCTCTCACCAATGTTCCGCGTCTACATTGGTTCAGGATTATCATTTAGTACTGATATTCCTCTCACCAATGTCCCGCGTCTACATTGGTTCAAGATTATCATCTAGTACTGATGTTCCTCTCACCAACGTCCCGCGTCTACATCGTTCAAGGTTAACATCTAGTACTGATGTTCCTCTCACCAACGTCCCGCGTCTACATTGGTTCAGGATTATCACCTAGTACTGATATTCCTCTTACGAATGTCCCGCGTCTGCATCGTTCAAGATTATCATCTAGTACTGATGTTCCTCTCACCAACGTCCCGCGTCTACATCGTTCAAGATTATCACCTAGTACTGATGTTCCTCTCACCAACCTCCCGCGTTTGCATCGTTCAAGATTATCATCTAGTACTGATGTTCCTCTCACCAACGTCCCGCGTCTGCATCGTTCAAGATTATCATCTAGTACTGATGTTCCTCTCACCAACGTCCCGCGTCTGCATTGGTTCAGGATTTTCACCTAGTACTGATATTCCTCTTACCAATGCCCCCGCGTGTATATCGTTCAGGATTATCATCTAGTACTAATGTTCCTCTCACCAAAGTCCTGCGTCTATATCAATCAGGACTATCATCTAGTACAGATATTCCCCTTACCAATGCCTCGCGTCTACATCTTTCAGGATTATAATCTAGTGCTGATGTTCCTCTCACCAATGTCCCGTGTCTATATCGTTCAGGATTATCATCTATTGCTGCTGTTCCTCTCACCAATGTCACGTGTCTATATCGTTCAGGATTATCATCTAGTACTGATGTTCCTCTCACCAGTCCCGCGTCTACATCTTTCAAGATTACCATCTAGTACTGATATTCATCTCACCAATGTCCCGTGTCTATATCGTTCAGGATTATCATCTAGTACTGATGTTCCTCTCACCAATGTCCCGCGTCTACATTGGTTCAGGATTATCATCTAGTACTGATATTCCTCTCACCAATGTCCCGCGTCTACATTGGTTCAGGATTATCATCTAGTACTGCTGTTCCTCTCACCAATGTCCCGCGTCTATATCGTTCAGGATTATCATCTAGCACTGATATTCATCTCACCAATGTCCCGTGTATATATCGGCTTGGGGTTATCTTTTAGTAATGATATCTTATCTCCCATGTTCCTATCGTTATTCGTCAATAGCAGGATAATTATCTAGTATATCGTTATACTTTAATAGCATTGGTGTTCTTTTCACCAATGTCCCGTGTCTACATCTTTTCAGCAGTATCCTCTACATCAAATAAAGAACACAGTAATGAGGTTAAATAGAGGATATTACACAGTGAAGCTTGAATACCATAAATATTGCTCGAGTTAATGGTTGAATGGTTGAAACGTCGAGTGGGTTATTCTTTCTACCATTCACGAGACAAATAGTTCATCTTCAAATCCTATCCCACAATTGTGATGTAAGCTATCTATAATTCTCAAATTTTACTTACAAACACAAAACTTTTCGTTGTTTCTTTAATTCAGCCTACGAGCGATGTATGTGGTTAGCTTATTATTTTGGTTCATTCCTCTTCTTGAGAATATGAACTGTGTTCCCGATTCTAAGCATATCACTTATCGACGTGATTCGCGCTCAAGGCGGGGCATTAGAACGCGATGTTGTGCGGCAAAATCACGAGAATCTTATTTCAAATCTCGTTTCGTTTTCGTTTGCGCTTGGCATTCTCGCGTTATCGATACCGCGAGTTAGTTCAAAAAGGAAGCAGGAAAACGCGAGGCTATATAAAGGCTTTCGTGTTCTTGTCTCGCCTCATTCGCCCATGAATTGGTTTGTGTTTGGCCAGAATTATTCTTTGATTCTCGCGTTCTGTTATTCTCTAGTAGCGTGGTAACTCTTCAACATAACACGAGATGCGAGGCCAAAGAGTTGATTCTCGAGATCTTGTAACCTCCAGTTTCGTGTTCGATGGAATACATAACACTAGGTGCGTGGCAAAATAACATGACATTACGTTGATTCTTTAGTGGCAGTTTAACATACCCCGAGGTGACCCGAAGGAGAACGCAACATTCAGTTGATTATTGCGTTCTCAAAATCTCCTTTCTCCTGTATTAAAGCTGTTCAAAGTAATACGAGGTGGAAGGCAAGAGATTTTGTCATTCGATTTAGATGGCGCCCATAACACGGCACGAGTAGGCCCCTACGCGACATTCGATTGATTCTCGCGTTCTCGTTATCTATAGTCTCGTGTTATACGTGGCAAATGCGTGAGAATACGTTGGACCATTTGGTAAAAAGATTATCGTGGTTTGGCGCCAAATATCGCGTTCTCATGCCCGGCTTGACTCTTGAGTTTGTTGCCTCGATGATTAAGATTAATAACTATCTCGGTGTGTCGCAATCTCTTGCTTCACGTTTTGTGAAGAAATTTTAAACACAACATTACGAGATGCGAGTGGCCTCAATCGTCTTGTATTATTCATTAGATCCTACTACTTTATAAACGTATAGCCACAATGTCCACAGAAATCAATGAGTACAACTTTAAAATCTCCGCCTGGCACCAGGTAACCATGGGATAGTCTACGCGAAAGTCTTACCATGTACAGCGCACATCATCTCTGACGTCAAACGATGGTCGACATTATGACATGCATTTTTGAAAATCAATTGATAAACAGCCTGCGTAGTGTAGAGAATTCCCAGTTTTCCTCACCTAAGCTAAATTTGCGTAGCCATGCGAAGTTTGCTAGGCTTATTTAAGTGTGGGTAGTAGTGCATGCATATAATGTTAAACAGGCTTCCGGCGAACCAAATGTACGATGTTTGTGCATATTCATACACCTATCACAACCCAGCGTAGTGATACCACAGTAACGAGAATCTCGCCAGGTAAGGCCGACTGAGGGTTGATCGCGCGTGATGTATGATTACATTATGTGAGCTCTTATTTAAGTATTTTGTAAAATTACACTTAGCTGACATCGTTAATATCCTAAGAATTTTCGGAGTGAAACCCATATGAGAGCAACAACTTATTTTATTTAGCCAGCTATAAAAAAAGACCGTGACTGTGGCTTAAAATAAATGATCCCGTTGATTTGGGTCTCATGACTGCCAAGTTAAACGTTCACGAAACGGAGATGATTAAGATGGTATCTGTATATTCCGAAGTTCAATGTGCTGCTTTCAAAATATACTTATGGTAAATTGATTTTTGATATTGTATATGTAATAATGTATTCAAACTTGAAACGTTTGGTTTACACAAAATGTGTTTATGTGAACTCATGTATATTTTATACCGTAGTAGGCACAATTAGTTTATCTTCTCCTGGGTTAGATCAAGGTACCGTCATAATATAGCGTATGCAATGCTGACGGTACAGCTTCATCAAAAAACGTCTTGTAGATTGAATTTTTTTTATCCAAATTACACAGAAAGTAAAACCTTTTCAAACGGAATCAACGTGAAAAACGTCAATATAGGCCTACCTTAAGATTTCATTGTATAGCTCCTTACCTGCACTCATCAATTTTCGCCTGCATCTCGTCTTAAACTTTCTTTGCCAATCATATATCGAAGATACCTCATTCCCATGTTGTTCGTTCACAACCATCTCGCATAAAGTAAAGTCAGAATCTGTGTCACCGACAAAGGACCATGGGAATCAGGTGCAAACAAAATCTCATACTACAACGGAAAGGGCTACCACGCCTGACCTATCCTGTGTGCGTGTGTGCGTGTGTGTGTGTTGTGTGTGTGTTATTATTACTGCATATATGTGTCCATAGACAGCCGGAACGAAAATATGTTTGTTCCATGGAGGTGTAGAAAATGTGTCACGACAAGTACACAAAAATGTTCGCCAGACAACCTGCTCTATAAGAAATACTTCATCACTTGCATCATCCATTCTAAAAATATAAAATATAACTTCTTCCACCACACTTCCAACCCTGTAAAGAGTCAGTTGCTGTTGCTGTTTAGGACACGTGTACATTATTGTTGCTTTAACCACCGGGTAAAAGTTCGAAAAGAAATCCCCTAGGAATCTGTTAACAATGGCAACCTCGTTTCCACTACTAAACCGTATAACCTACAACGTTAATAAACTTACAATTATATAAAACACTTGTCTACATATATGGCGTTAAGCCAGAGTAAGCTATACACGAAGTCAATTAACTAGATGGAGCACTTTCCAGTTACTAAAATGAATATACTTGACGCTTTATCTTGAACCTCCTCATAAATCAACACATCTACTTCATTACACGTTTTGAATGGATAGGTGAGGAATCGGATAAAAAGAAAGAAAACACTATTAGTATCAAATATACGTTTATAAAGATGCTGGCTTCAGTGTATATTGGTTTCTGTCATCCAGATATTCCACAAGTGTTCACTTTAATTTGCACAATACATTAACACAAACAAATAAAGGCAAAAGTAGTTCTTGCAGCCTGAAATTATGTAAGTTAGCATCAGATTTCAAACTTTTGTTATTTTAACTGAAAAATATCATAGCCTTCTCTTCAATTTATACGATTATTATTATTTTTCCCGCAAGTCCTTTTAAGTGTTTTATTTTGTAAAAATCATAAACTATGATGTGAAAATTGTCTGGTAGTAAAATGTAAGCATACAATCAACACGTCTACTTCATCCAACGTTTCATAGAAAAAGTGTTTGGTGTGGGAATTTTATATCATTATTTGTCATAATTATGAGATGATATACATTTCCTCAGCAGTATATTATAGTTTGTAAAGAAACTGTAGGGTCTATAAGAGAGAATGTTCTGAAGGAAGACTCGACCTGATATCAGCTCTGGAGTCTTGTTAACGTGGTCGATTGTTTGGTATTGTACTGTACCTGTACCAGAGAAGAGGAGTTCTCAACACAGATAATAAGAGGCTCATGATTACTGCTGCCTGCATCTCAATTTTCCCTGCTCGCTGGATCGATGCCGGACCTGTGATTTCAGCGACGCTCCAACTCCCCATTAGAGCGATAATTACAGCGTGTTTGCTGGCATTGAGAAGCCCGAGCAGAGAGCGGACAGCTGAGGCTTTGGGCAGTCTTCGCTGGCCATAGAAAATGGGGGACAGGCGACACTGGATTACAGGAAGCCCATGTAGAGAGGTATCGAGCAACAAGAGCTCTGTTCCTCTGGGCATTTATTTGATACCGGCAGCACAACTACAAATCAATACTCTTAAAGTTACACAACCCACTGCATATTGCAATACATGCGCCAATAAGACATGTAGTCGGGTTTAATGCATTGTAGACCATGAGAGGTGAAACCGCTTCAATGTACAATGTTCCTTTGTAATAAATTTTTAAAAATATGATGTTAATAAGCAATTTTTTAATATAAATATTAAAATGAGTGATATTCGTAGAGCGAATACCTAAGCCTAATAGGCATCGCGCAACAAGTGGCTTGTTGTTATAGTATTTCTATATTAAAGTCGGTGCGGATTGGTTCATTAACTGTTTATATAATTACAATACAATTAGACTGGATAGAAATCATTCGAACTGTATCTTTTAACTTTAATCAAATAATAAGCCATTAAAATGTTTGGTTGAAGTTTTAATACCCTATGTTTTCATGACGGCTCTGGTGGTATCCCTAATCCAAATCAACCAAGAAATAGCCTATGGAAAAAGGTAACTGTAACCAAGCTATCTCTGGTGAAAAGGACGCTCCAGGAGACACGTGTTGGCCAGTGGACTGATCGGGAACTCAAGCTGGGGATTATAAACCTCAGTAAACCATCTGCATTCAATCCTCACCAAGGTTTACTTCATCTTACGCTGAATCGTAGTTTATCTCGGTGCATTTGATCAATTCCAGCCTGCCTTCAAATCTTTTATTATCTTTGTAGAGGATTACATTGTTGCGCAATACTTTAGATCCAAAATGAGACGAGTTGTGTTTGTATTACTGACAAGAACTATAAAGGTATATACCTGTTAATGTTTCAATAATACTATCACCCTAAGATACACTTCTCATCATCGAGACTTTAACGGCGGCCGTATCTATACACTAAAACGTGATATATTGTGTTCATATGTATGTTGATAAACATATACGGTTGGTTAAACATATAATAGAAATTAACATGTGTGTAATGATTTGTAAAACATTATAACGACAACAATGAAATGAAATATGCAAATTTAGTAATTATATTGTAGTCTAACCTGTCTCGTACATTTACTACACAAGGGTAACTGTTGTTATTATGTTTGTGCTTTATATAACACATCTTGCTTTATCTGTCATACGAAAAGTCGATGTCAAACACACTTTTCTGCCACTATTGAATATAATTCTGTATACTAGTAGTATTTTTATTAATCTATTGTGGTATAAGCTTATCAAATATTGCATTAATGGTAAATTATTTGATGTTTTACGTTCAATGTATCGATCTGTCAAATTATGTGTCAAATGCAATGGGTACCTAAGTGATTTCTTTAAGCAACAGTCTAGTTTGGCCCAGGGGGAGGTAGTTTCACCCATTTTATTTTCCCTGTATGTGAACGACCTAGAAATTGATCTTTTTGATCATATGCATGACTTGGCAACTTTAGATGATATAACTGTTGCTTTATTAATGTATGCCGATGATACAGTGTTGATATCAGATAGT
>JAQQZZ010074173.1:0-20905 GCA_030265115.1 Mopalia vespertina
TGGATAATCCGTCGTCATATAAGTGAAATACCCTTGAGTACGACGTTAAACCCCAATCAAACAAACAAACAAATCAATCCTTAATTGTTCCACGGTTGGCATTTCGAAAGCCTTGGACATTTTGTACTTAACATCGCTTTTACACATCAGTTCAATTTTTATATATTGAATAAATGAAGATAGAAAATGTGCTTGCCTCCTCCGGGATTCAAACCCGGGACCTTTGGGTTACAGGCGGCCAGACCCAGCAAGCAGAATGAGTCCCGAATTCTAACCCATTGACGATGCATGGCAATATTCACTGGACATAAAGCAAGGACCCAGGGATGCTAAATTAGCATCTTTTTGATCTAGATATAACTCACAATTGTTTTTTGCTTGAGTAAATGCAAAAGCTGCTTCAATTTTGATAGAAATATATGTACATATGAATCAATTTATTTCATTGAATCAAAACCTCATTCGTTCATATTGACCCATTGTGTGTGTGTTATCTTCTTGCATCTCTTTATCATTATATCTTTAAAGGTTCTATGCAACAATGCTGTAGTGATGAACTTTTACACTGCTTATGAGAGATATATTTTACATTGTTTCTTTTATTTTTCTCATAGATATGTCAGTATACTGAATTGTGTATATATTAGTAAATCTATTTTATGAATTCTACAATGTGAATGCAAATCCACCGTTATATAGTGCTAGTATCATGTGCTTAATACTTGTAAGGAAATTTGTTTGAAATACAGAATTGTTTGTTTATATGTGATTTATTTATGCTGTTAATTCAGATGATAGTCAGTCACAGGGAATTGATAACAATGTAATCAGTGTTGCTAAGCAATGTGTTCCTCCCTGCTGTAACCGCGAACGACCATGCAATCAGTGTTGCTAAGCAATGTGTTCCTCCCTGCTGTAACTGCGAACGACAATCAGAATGTTTCTCAAAATGGCCACACATGTAGCTTTCTTATGAATGGACATCGGTGCATGAAACTTACACATGTTAATAATCAGAAACTCTCGACCTTCTAAAATGTAAATATTTACTTTAACAAGCTTTCAGCCCACATGCAGGGCCTTTCACATACATACAAATACAGACATAAAAGTTGTTCTTAAACAAAAATACATGATCAGAAAGGTGTATCAAAACAGGAAACTATGCTGAATATCTCATACAAGTTGGCTGATAATAGAGCTTTATTATTATTATTGTATAGAAATATATGTGTGATTTTTGTCAGATATATACCTGTTTGAATCTAATATTATTCTTTCTACATGTAATACATGTGTTGAATACCCTGAGGTAGCAATAACATGCATTTAATCAGAACGAAATCATGAGACTACTAAATTCTGTGTTATTCAAATTCTGCTGCTTCTTTATTGACATTTAAATTTAATCAAAGTGTTGAATTTAAATTTGGGCGAAGACAGGATGACATTACACACTGTCTGATCTTTTATTTCTAATCCAATAAAACCACAGGGTGTACCAAATACTGGTCAGTAAGCCTATACTATTTTTTTCTTGTTGGAATTTAATATAGTTTTTATGAACAATGAAATTGTTATGAGTTAGTTTGTTACAAAAAGTGTTATTAAATATATATTGTATAAACAATTAGGAGAATCTCTCAGAAAATGAGATGTTGACATTATTTGGCACCAGTCCCAAGTTGGATTGCAGCAACAGTTTACAGAGTTATTAGGGCTTCCAAAGATGCGGGTGCCCTATACCAATCCGCTTGTCTGTCTGTTTATAATCTGTTCCTGCTTTTGAATGAGTTGTTAAATCAATTCAAATTTGCTGTAAATGTTCATCATATGAATATTACGTTTAAGATTTTCATCTTGTTAAAGATTTTCATCACGTTTAAGATTTTCATCACGTTTAAGATTTTCAACACATTAAGCCCATGACTAATTTGTGTACTGCAATCTGGTTGGTCAAAGATGTGTCTTTTCTATTCTGTGGTCTTTCCTTTGAAAAAATGATCGGATTATGTTTAAATTTTCTGCAAATGATTATCTTATGAATACACAACTCAAATTCCTCAACTTTCATCGTGTTGAGTTTTTTTACTTTTTTGCTAACTGCAATCTGATTGGTCGATATCTGTTCCATAACTGCAGTATTCTTTGTTTGATATAGTCCCGCCGTGTCCGCTTTGTTCAGAACGACAATGCCATTACCTTTGTCAGGTCTGGATATCACCATAGATTTGTCTTGATTTAGCGATTTTTTGCTCCAGTGAACTGACTTTGAGAAAAATAAATCTTTGAGAAAACTCCATTTAAATGAGTTTATAAATTTTTATTAAGCGGTAAATAGTTTTATTTAAATGGAAAGCTTAGTCCAGTAATCAGCAGCATGTTCAAATGGAATTGGAAATAGAGATTCAAATTGTCATTCTGAACAGAGCGGACTATATATAAAACATTAACATAATTATTGATGATACAACCAAATTCTGAAGACTAGAAATGCAGTATTCCTATTCAGCGATCAGATTTAATTTAAAAAATTTGCATGAATAAATATACCGCTCAAGTTTGACTTTCATTGCATTCATCCCATAATTGTTTTGCTTACTACAATCTGATAAGTTCTTCGTTTGTGTCTCTATTCCATAAGATTTGTCAGAGGATGTTAAGCGTTTTCTGTGTTTCATTTGTGTTTTAACACATTACTTAAAGTTATGTCACTCTTATGACAGCATGCCAGCCCAATGATTAAAGGAAACCATCCTCAACACCACTGGTAACAAAGATGACCGGACAATTTCATGATGTAAAACAAACACTTGCAAGCAGATCGGCTTCTTGCTGCCCCTTAGCTTAGAAAGCCCCGGGGAAACAGGAAACTTCCTGCACAATTTGGCTGTGAGTGTTAGTCTTACGAATATGTCCCTCAAGTTAGTTAATGGTTTCCATGCTCTCTTCTCTCGAGCAGGTGGTAAGAGGGAGCTTCATGTTGCCCTGGTGCTCTCAGAGCTAAAGGGGAACAGGAAGCCGATCTGTTTGTATTGTGTCCTATTATTGTCCTGTATTTGTCCCGTCTTGTCTGTGTTTGTTGCCAATGTGTCAAGGGTGGTTTCCTTCATCCATTGGGCTGGCATGTCGTCATATAAGTGAAATACCGTTGAGTACGGCATAAAACCCCAATCAAACAAACAAACAAACTCTTCTCTTGATTTGTAGATATTTACATCAATACCAACCTAGAAAAAACAACGGTTTTGTTGAATGTTTGCCTGTTGTATCCACCTTTATCCTCCAATACTAGTTCATTAATGAATTGAGCAATCCATGTTCACCTCGGTTTTAACTATGGAAATTGTAGTTTAACACTTTAGTTTCGTAGCTCTATGCATGCGTACCTCACTCATTAGAGCTATGTAGATAGGTAAAGACTTTCCGGTCAGGATTTGGCCACCTCTACTCAAACAAGTTAAACACTTTACTCAGCTGATCGAGGATCTTTTGATGATATCTGTCTGAATAATACATCTTATTAATTTTAGCTCCATTGGCCCATTGTCGAGGCAGATATCCAAAGTCAAAAGTCCCGCATCCACAAGATTTCACTGTTAACTTTTAAGAAATACATACTGAGAGCTGCTTTCTTGTACATCAAAAGCAACTAAGGAAAAACATGAATGTCTTTGCATGCATTCGAGCTGAATTCTGAGAGAACGTTTGTTAAAAGAGAGGGAAATAAAACTCTCTGAGGGTAAAAAATAGAAAGATTATACCCTGCTGTAATTTATATCACACTTAGAATAGGTTCAAAGCATTAAGACAATTTACCAATCTCCCCGAAAAGTTCATTCAGTTTGGTTAAATACACCTGGGGCCGGTTGCTCGAAAGACAATTAGCCGTTAACACCTGCTTAAATCGCTAATATCGAGTTAGAGATAGACCTTCAACATGGTGTGACGTCGTCTAATAGCGAGTTAAATTTAATGACGCTTCGAGCAGCCGGCCACCTGGAATTGATGACCTCCTATGTTTTGATTGTGTGTGACTAAATTATCTTCCTTGGAATTCTATTACCATGATGTTATGCTCTCCATCAAAACTCTGGGTAAAGATAATCAGCTTTGAATAGTTTTACGAAATAGTCCTCCACAAAAAGAGAATAATAATATATGTTTTTGCAAGGATTATCTTTTCTTGGCAAATTTCTGTTATTTCTAGTTTTAAGTTTAGCTTGTTACCTCATGATGTTTTAGTAGCCATGAATGAGGTGTATAAATTTGGTCAAACTTAGCGGCACCCATCCATCGGCTTGATGAAACAAGTATTCAAACCCAGTTTTCTCCTATCTATCTACATTCAGTTAAATACATTGCAGGCATCCATATGTTTGACTTGAAGTTTAAGATCAGCAATTAGATAGATTTGTTGTCCCCTCTTTTAAAAACAGCTAATAACGCTAAGGGTAAAGATTTACATAGCTTGGCAGATGGACCAAATTCCCTTGGCTTGGACTCTGAGAAAACACCCTTCAAAATGATCAATGTTATAAGTTAGAATCAATAATTACAAAAACATATTAATTATAATCTGTTGTATTCTTCCATGCTTTCAGGAATATTATAAATTAAAAGGACAGTTATTTGGGAATCTGAATACTCTGTCTAAACAAGAGTATCGGGCGTTTTATGAAGCAACAGGTATTGACCTAGATGATAGACATCAGATGGTCAAAGGTTTAACTGTCTGTATGGAGCAGGGAATTATGAGATACATCCAGTTTGCTAAGGCTATCCCTGAGTTTGAGACGTTATCACTGGACGACCAATCATCCCTTATTAAAAGTAAGAACTTTATTTACCAAATAAAATACCAATTCTATGTGTGTGATTTGATTGTTGTACAAAATTGTTGTACTTTTAACCAGCCTTGGTACATGTATACAACCTGCTTCTATAATAAAGTTTTATTTAATATCACGTTATTAATAGATAAAAACAAACATAAACATATTGTTTTTAGATTCTTATTTTTCTTAAGTTAGCATTTATGTATGCTCCCTGATCAGAGGCCATTTATACACATCCTTTTGTTCTCGAGGATTCGCAGACTCGTGACCGTGGCTAAGTGTTTAGCAAGTGCTTTTACTGATTCTACTTCGATGTACCGTTCACAGGATCGAGTCCATCTGTCGACCATCAGGTACATGAGTGAGCCACACGATGTCACTCCGGCAACTGCAGGGGTGGTTTTAACAAGGTTTCCTCCTGGTTTTCCACCGTAATTAGACATGGAACAGTGTGAAGTGGACAATCCGTTGTCATATAAGTTTAAGTACGGCATTAAACCCCAATCAAATGAACAAACAATTTCAAAGGTTCGTAGAACAGGGTAACTGCAAACTGGGTAAATTAGTTCCAGTCATTTGGGGCAGTTTAGACTGCAGTTTTTAACAGCAATTTAATTGACTGTCTGAAAAACAACTTTGTCGGTAACTTATCAAAGTCTATATGAATATTAAGGCTAGAAACAACTAATAGAAAATTTTGATTAGATGTTTTAAAGTAAACCCTTTTCTACCAATCCTCGAGATACGTGCATGCTTTTATCAGAGGATATAAAGAAAGGATTAATGAGAGTAGCATTTAATAGGCCGTATGCAAAAAGTAGATGAATAGCCATTCCGGATGTCTGGAATTTCTCTTTGTTGACTATACTTGAGGAAACTGAAAATATGAGCTTCGGATTTTCTCATATTTACTTTTACTTTTCTTAGATATGATGCTATTAAAGATATTATGTTTTTTCAGATTCTCGTTTTGAGTACTGGTTCCTAAGTTCATATTGCTGGATAAATCCGGATCTGCGTGTTGGCATCTCTCCCACTGGACAATGTTTTCATGCCCAGGATATCAGCAGAATTTGGGAACTGGACTTTATTGAAGAGATGTTTAAAATGTGTAGAACTTTCCAGAATATGAATCTGTCATTAGAGGAAGTTTCCTTGCTTCAAGCCATTGTCATTACCTTTAGTGGTAAGTATGTGTGCCTGCAAGACTGAATGTGTGTTAGGCTCTGGTAGAACCGATTATTTGAGGCCCAGTTTGTTTTACATGTAGTTTATGAGGAGATTGTCTCCATAGACCATAGGTATTTAGTATTATATTCAGATTGATAAACAACTGATTCTGGTTTCTCATTGGTTATGTGTGATTGGGGGTGGGGGGGTTATCATTGGTCTGTATAAAGCTAATTTTTGTACACTAGTAAAAGTAGACGATTCACATTATCATCAAGATATGGCCTGATCCTCAAAATACCACAAATATCCACATGGATTGAAAAAGTGTGTTAAAATTATGTATGTTATCCAAAGTAAAAACTAACTTGGCTGTTTCAGATCGCTGTACCCCGAATGAAGACAGACGTGTGGATGAAATTCAGTGGAAACTAATTCTTTGTCTACAACATTTATTGGAAAAAAATCATCCTCATGAAAAACTCCGATTTGCCAGAATTTTTGACAGACTCACAGCTTTGCGTGATCTGACGGAATGGAACAATAAATTGTCAAACAATTTGAAAATGGAATGGCCAGAAATACAGGGCTCTCCTTTACTTTATGAAGTCCTTACATTATAACAAGATTGTTTATGTATGCAATGTCGGACAGCCATTAATACCTTCATGTACAGATATATATTTGAAAATCATCATATTAACTCAAGAAAGACCTATTTTACAAACTGTAAATGGCAATTTTTTAGGTACTCCAATCAACAATAACTTGTTTTAGTTGTCTTCTATATCCTCTTGATATACATTGTGTATTGCTACACCAATAGTGCTATTTATTTAAAGAACAAGTATGAAGGAATAGATGGCACCCTTGTCTGGTTTTTACACTAATGATAAAAAAATATTGAGCATAAAATATTTGTTAATATGTGATATTTTGTAACCTTTTTGTTGTTGTTGTTGCCATGACATTGCCTGATATATGTCCATGCTGTGAGAACAATATAAATGGCATTTTGCTGCCCATCAAAGTTATCTCCCCTTCCTGTATATGAAAATGGTCCCAAGAAATAGAGTGCTTTGTGTTCGTTTTAAAATCAAACATGTCGAGTTGTCAAATCTCAAACATGCAGCATTTGTATAAGATCACAGCTACAACTTAAATGCAGCCTAAAAGTCAAGTTTATTATGCTTTATAATACAAACTTTATTGATGATCGGATTCACAAAATTAAAAAAAATCCATAGAAATCCATAGAAAAATACAAATTTAGACGACACTGCAAACAATTTGGGAAACCTTTAGACCGGTCCTCCTAAAATAAATTTGCATAACCATGGGAAGACCCCGTTCAGTCCGTTCTCCTCAACAGCACAGGCCTGGATAGATTTTCCACAATACCAGTGTGTCTATCCAGATTGTGATTGTCATCCCCATAATAGGTCTAGTTTATCATCCATTAGACTTGTTTTCTCTCCGGTTAATCAGATTCCTCTTGGGATTTAACTGAAATTTGGCCGCTCTGAATGGTCTCGTGCGAAAATCTTGGTCAGCTTGTTCGTTTTAATTCCCACCAAGTTTGAAAATTCTCCAAATCTACAGCATTATAAATGGTTGAGGTAAATTAAAGTATTTTTTCAGTTTTTGCTCTAAATTAATTGTTAATAGTAATGTAATAGTAGTGGTATGTTTTCATTTATGCTCATGCTGTGTGGGGAGATTAATTTTCCACCAGAGTAATCCATTGTGTTGCTGTTAGTATTGGACAAACACCATTCTATATCTAAGTGAAATACCTCTTAGCACATAACCAATCAATCAATATTAAATCAATTAAATCCAAAACAATTATTAGATCTGGTATTTAATTAATATACATGTATGTGTGTTGTGAAAAACATTGTTATAAGGAAATACTTTATACTTGTTTATTAGTCAATATTTCTCTTTCGTTCATGGTGGGCAGTTGGAGAGAGCTTCCTGTTGCCCTGGTGCTCTCTGAGCTAAGGGGCAACACGAAGCTGATCTGTTGTGATGTGTTTATTTTACATGTTAAAGGGGCAGTTTCAAGGTTTTACACATCAGTTCACTTTTTATATATTTTGAATAAATGGAGAGACAGAAAAATTTGTTTGCCTACACCGGGATTCAAACCCAGGACCGTTGTGTCCGTTTTTATATAAATATTTATACAATTACATGTTTATAGGAATACATTTATTTCATCAAATCAAAACCTCAGTTATTCCGTATTGAACCATTATGTGGTTCTGGTTAATTGCATCTTTCTATCATATCTTTTAATACTTCTATGCAAATATGCTGTGCATATTGTAGTAATGAACTATTACACTGCATACGACATATAGATTATATTTGTTTTTTCACCATAAAAATGGTACTGAATTGTGCATATATGATTAAATATATTTTACGATGTGAAAAAAAAATCGCCGTTATATAGTGCTAGTATCATAAGGAAGTTTGTTAAATATGTTTCTGTATTCAAACTTTTAAATACAGAATTGTTTTATATATGTGATTTATTTGTGCTGTTAATTTTGATAACAAGGCATCCTATGCTGCTAAGCAATACGTTCCTCCCTGTTGTAACAGATCTGAAGACCCAAACATGTAGCTGTCCAAGGAATGGATAATACTGCATGAAACTTGAACATGAACAATATATATATGATCAGAAAGCTAATTTAATTAAAACACATACTCTTGAGCTGCCTTGTAAACATTTAACGAGCTTTCGAATGAATACCATCATAAGAGATGTTTTTTCAACAATACATTATCAGAAGGCTGTAAATAACACAAATACATGTACCATTCAATTTAACGCAGCATTACGGATAAAAGTAACAATAACTGGAGTGTTTTTACATCAAAACGGCTCAAATAACAAAATTGTTTGAAAATCCAATATCTTAACATAATCTTAAGAAAGCAGCCTGCTAAACTTTAGTTTAATCCATGAAAGCCTTGGGAAAAACTTGTGAAGGAAGCATTCCAGTTACCTGTAAGAGATTTCTGCAGATTAATGAAAGGACCAACCAATAGAGGATGGGGTAAAACATCTGATGGTACCAGTGGCACTTGTAGTCCTCCAATAATGTCTGTTTGATCCACGGCACGTTGTGCTGTTCTTTTAACATTATCACTGAGGTTTGGTGTCTGGGAAACAAGATGTACACATTCTATTTATTCTATTTGCGTTACATTGCATATATATAATATATAAGGGAGGAAATTAACTTTGGAAAAACCAACACCCCTTTACCTAAAAATTTATTCAATAAATCTTTTCCGAAACAACTCAAAGCCTTTTTCTTGCTTAGTGAAGAGCTACATGTAAACAACAATGTTAAATCGAACCTTGTAACAGCTAAATTAAATAACTGCTCAGGAAAAACTAATCTAAATTCAGAGTCTTCATCACTTACACCATCTTTGTGCTCACATGTTGGAAGCTTATTACCTCCCTTGTCCCTTCTACATGTATTAGAACAGATATCCAGAGCTGGCATATGTATATTAATACACCATGAACCCTATTGAAGCAATTATATCAGAGCTGACAACAAAGAGGCCAGAGAAAACTCTAAATGTATAAAAAAAAAAAAACTCCTATATTTAATTAAAAGTGCCTATATCTTGCCTACATGTCTATGAGTTTATTTTTAAATGTTATCAAATTTACATTTGTCTCAAATTATATGCAGACAGTCTTTCCATCCCCCATCTGACTAATACAAGTATCAACTTACATTTATTTAAGTTAAAAATTATATTTATCCTTATGCACTGACTGGTTATCGAAAGCTGTATCCTATTACGTATAACCCTGACCTCATTTCATGGGGAAGATAAGCCTGTATTAGTTATCCCTACTTGTAATTAAATGTGACAGTCACCCATTATCAGCTGTTCTCAACAAGTTCTGGTTGTTATCATTGAACTACCTATTAAAATTTGTTTGTATTAAAAAGAGGACATTGCACATTGAAGTTTGAATATAATAAATATTTGCTCGATCGAGTGGTGAAAGAGATACACACCGAGAGGTGAAGCATTGAGTTCAATAATAAAAATAATATTTTACAGTGAAGTTTGAAAACCAATACTTCACTGTAAAATATTATTTTTATTATGTATATTGCAGACAAATTCTTAAAGCAGTAATTTTTCAGAATATTCTGTGACAATTTCAACGTTTGGAACGCGGGTGGTTGGAGGGAACTTCATGTTGCCCTCAGAGCTAAAGCAGAACAGGAAGCCGATTTGTTTGTGATGTCTGTATTGGGTCTTGTTATTGTCCTGTTTTTGTCCCGTGTTGTCTTTTGCTAGTGGTGTCAAGGGTGGTTTCCTTGACCCATTGGGGTGGCACATCGTCATATAAGTGAAATACCCTTGAGTATGATGTTAAACTCCAATCAAACAAACAAACAAAGTTTGGAATAGCACCATCCAATAGAATCTAGTTATTTAAAACTTGATGGCAAATAACGTAACATCTGTGTTGTGTGAAATATTGAGACTTGGTCCTACGAAACTTCAAAATTAAAATGAAGGCTTTTGACCCAAAACATTTCAAAGTGTGCTAAAAAAAATGTTGAAAATAAAGTGTTATTAAACGTAGTAAAGAAATCCATGTATATCACTTTTACGAGTAACAGATATCCTGTAATTTCCCCCCACATATAAATAATAAAACAGTTTAATTCAGTGAGTATGCTTACATGACATGTACCAGCCAGAAAAATTGTTTCAAACTCTGGTTTTCTTAAATTTCAGAGGTCATTTGTAAGCTTTTACCTCCATATAAGGTTCGGGTAGAATAAACAAAAAGCTTGAAACTATATCCTTTACCTGTTGAGAGAGTGTCTAGAATACAGATGATTCTGTATTGAGCGGGTGGTTGGAGGGAGCTTCCTGTTGCCCTTGTGGGGAGCAGGAAGTTGATCTGAGTGATCTTTTTATATACGTCCTGTGATTATCCCGTTTTGTTTTTATTTGTTGCCAGTAACGTCGAGGGTGGTGTTTTTCACCCATTGGACTGGCATGCCGCCATGTGAATGAAAATAACTGTAAGTCCGGGGTTAAACCCCAATCAAACAACCAGAACTGTTCTTAACCAATCTAATCACTTAAAGTCAGCTGATAAGACAGCTTTATTAATATTGTTGTATAGAAAATTAAATACATGTGTGATATTTATCAGATATATACCTGTGTGAATCTAATGTTATTCTTTCTACTTGTATCACATACCCTGAGATGACAATAAAATTGAATTTAATCAGAACGAAATGTGGGAACCCACACTACTAGATTCTGTGTTATTCAAATGCTGCTGCCTCTTTATTGACATAAATTAAATCAAAGTGTTAATTTTAAATTTAAAAAAATAAATGACATGACGTTGTGTTTGAGGCTTTATTTCTAATCCAGTAAATATAAACCCACAAGGTTTACCTAATACCTGTCAGTAAACTTGTTGGAATTTAATATAGATTTTATGAACAATGAAATTCTTGTGTGTTATTTTGTTACAACGTTATTAAACAAATATTGTATAAACCAATTGGGAGCAGCTCTCAGAAAATGAGATGTTGACATTATTTGACAGATTACAACACAGACTAGGAGTTATTAGGGCATCCAAAGGTGTGGGTACACTATACCAATCCGCTTGTCCATCTGTTCATATTCCTATCCTGTGCTCTGGCTTTTGAAAGAGTGGTCAGATTCAATTAAAATTTGCTGTGAATGTCCATCACATGAATAGGATGTTTTAGTTTGCATACTGCAATCTGATTGGTCAATCGTTTGTCATCTATTCGATGGTCTTACTTTTGAAATACTGATCAGATGATGTCCAAATTTGCTAGAAATGTTTATCATATGAATACACTACTGGGACCAGTTGCTCGAAAGAAGATTAGCCACTAATACCAGATTAAATCGCTAACACCTGGCTAAAGACAGACCTTCAGCACGGCGTGACGTCATCTAATACAGGATTAAATTTAATAGTGCTTCGAGCTACCAGCCCCTGAAGTTCCACAATCATCGTGTTCATCCTGTTGTATTTTTGCTTACTGCGAACTGCTTGGTCAAAGTCTGTACCATAACTGTAGTATTCCTTTTTAATGCTGTAACTTTTGAAAAAGTAATCCGATTTAATCAAATTTGCTGTAAACGTGCGTTATATTTATCGCTGCTTAAGTTTGACTGGCATTGCATTCATCCCATTATTTTTGTGCTCACTGCAATTTGATAGGTTGTTCGTCGGTTTCTCTTTTCCGTAAGAATTATCGGAGGATGTTAAATTTTGTTGTGTAGGTTTGTTTAATGGGGTTTAACGCTGTACTTAAGACTATTTCAATCAAGAGAGGACATGCCAGCCCAATGGGTGAAGGAAACCACCCTCAACACCACTGGTAACAAACGAAGACAAGACAGGACAAATACAAGACATACTAACCTATCACAAACAGATTGGCTTCTTTTACCTCTGAGGGCAACAGGAAGCTCCCTCCATTCACCCGCAATTTTTTGGTGAATGGATGTCTTGTGTGTACCGTACTGACTCGAATATTTCGAACAGGTCTCAGGGGAAATGTTAGATGTGAATTCGTATCCAATATACTATACAGTATATAGAGATACAAGGTATAGCCCTATGAAAACTACAGAAATAAGGTCCGCCTCTGAATACTAAATAATGTTGAATCCGCATGACCTAATTACCGCGGAAGACATTTTTGAGCGAATGTGGTACTGCTGAGAAAAAGATTGATTTTGACATGAAAATGGACGTCGAGTGGTCGTTTTATGGGTCGGTCTAATCCAAAAGTGTTCAAGGAAGAAAACAAGATGGCTTATGACAGGATAAGGCCATGCAATTTTTATATATTTCAAGATAAAGTTCCGAATCATGGTATCGTTTGGCTATTTCTAGTGGTTAGGAAGCTTCATGTAGCATAGCTACAGTCATATAGACAATGTTATATACATGTAGATCATGCGGAGTGATTACGCGACAGTGTTGTAGTAGGCCCTGTCGAGTATTAACGGCCCCGCAGGAGGTTAACCGTCACACAATGCGGTCATTAATGGTCATCAAGCGGTACACATCGATGTGTTCGAAACTTAGGTCCCATTTTAAGCTTAGTCTGGACAGAAATGAATTAGATGTCTGAGTTGACCCGTTTGTGATGTAAGAGGCAATACGGTAATAACTGTAAATTTTGAATTCCTTGTTTTTTTATAATAGTGTTCTCTTACAAAAAATGGGCTGGCAAATCAATCCTTAAATAAGTCCTTCATTGGAGTGATTTTAAACTAAAGAGAGATAAAGACTTCAAAAAGAACCAAATCATTTTGAAGGCAAATTGTGGGAGATAACCAATAAAAACAAACTTGCAAAGCAGCACCAGCCGATTAGGCAGTTCAAACCTAATTTCGGTTATAAAAAAAATGTTTTTAATCTCCATCCGCTAAGCTCAGAGTATAACTAGAATATATACAGAGAGAAACTGTGTTAGAATGACACAATTTACAATAAACCATTATTTGCCGAGACAAACCACAGTCACCATTAAGTCCTTGTTGAGGAGAGTGGCGAATATAGGGGTTGGTGACTAGTATCTATAAGGCCTATTCTAATAGTATGGTGACAGTCTATTAAAAGAACTACCCCTCAGCACAATACTACTGATGGATACACAAAACTAAATCGGTAAATGTTTTTGTTCGAACATATTTTATTTAATGTTGAAAATTGTACATAAAGCACAATAATATATTTTCAATGATTTGTCACACTGGCACAGGGATGTCCAATAATTAAACCCATCTTCTCAAATTCTAAAAAAAGAGACAAGCTTTTCAATAGATTTTAATCATACGTTGTTATGGGAAACCTACAGGCATAGAGATATAGGAAAATTACAATTTACATGGGGTGACACATGCAGCAGACTGATACATGGGTACAGGTTAAAATAAACAAAATTCAAGAACAGTATTAAAACCTAGAATGAACCCTTTGCCTGTCGACTATTGTAAGGCCTGGAGTTCTCTGGTACAGGAGGGAGCAAATCTATAAACAGTGGGTACTTGAGAGTTTGGTTCTTCTCGGACACAACAAAAGGACAATGATTGAGAAAGAAGTGAAAAATTAAATATTAGAATAAAAGTGAAGGTCTTTTTCTATACTTAAAAAACGATTTTAGACCAGGTGATCTGTATTACCATGAGAACAATGAGGGCTTATACACTGGTACTTCTGAAATGATGTCCTGAACAAAAGTCTGTCTGAGTTTTGATTATCTGCATAAATGGTCTATATATTTTTAAGAAATACAATTGATTTTTGTCATGGCAGTGTTTTTATGATTTTATGATAACAAATGTAATCATTAACTACATGACGTATGGTTGTTCTTTTACAACTATGTACATTTTTTTTAATACCCTGTTGTATATTTATACCTGTCATAGTTTCAACATTCACCAGAATTGAAGGCAAAAAACACATATACCTGTGGACATATACCTGAAACAAGATATTGAAATTTCATTCATTATTATAGGATAACATTGAATAGAAATAAAAAATGATGAAGTTTCACTATTTCCATTCTGACAGAATCACTTGTTTTTAAGACAGAATGGGTACTACATTTACATCAAAGGAGTTAGAGGTTTTCACAATGACAAAAAGATTGGGGGGAAAAAAGGGTTATAAAGGTATGGATTTATTTGGGGATTTTGGGTCATACGGATAGTTATAGTTAATTTACTTGTATGACTGTGTGCAAAATCAATAGATGATTTGTTTGTTTGTTTGTTTGTTTGTTTGATTGGGGTTAAAGCCATACTTAAAGTTATTTCGCTCATATTCGGGCATGCCAGCCTAATGGGTGAAGGAAACCACCCTTGACGCCACTGGTAACAAACATGGACAATCACAGGACATAATACAAAGACATCACAAACAGATTAGCTTTATGTTTGTCTTAGCTCGTCTTAGCTCTGAGAGTACCAGGGCAACAGAAAGCTCCCTCCCAATTGTCTGTGCCAATAGATGAAAGAAACAAACAATGATGATTAGCACAGGACACCAGTATACAAACCACAACACATCAGTTTGTTTGAGTTCTGAGACAGAGGTTGCAATAAAAGACGTCAGCATGTTAAGAACAAGGCAACCCAATAGTGTGTCTGTCTTGAAAAGGGATTAACAGTGAAGGGAGATAATGCCATGTTCACAACAGCTGTACCTGTTGTGAAGAACTGTAGGGTATCAGCAATTTAATACAGGTTAATTCCAGACAGATGTATTGAATCAGGGTCTTTTAATACAAAACAACAAGTGCAGAGCCAGACAAAAACAGATTTATTCTTGTAACAATAACAAAATTCCTTTCTGTTGATGGACAAATTTTTTATGTGAGCAGTTTCATATGATATTAAGTATACTGGCCATTTCTCATTACTGAGTGTTTTCATTAAAGCGTTATCGACCATAAAAAGTTACTGAGGGTTTTCATTAAAGTGTTATCCACCATAAAAAGTTACTGGAGAAGATGATTGGGTTGATTCTTTGCCTGAGGTTTTTTGTCGTACTTCGATCAAACTCCAGCCCAATGGTTGACAGAAACCATCTATGAGTGCCAGAAGAGAGGACTCGAGCAACTAACAGGGCATCTTCACTAGCGTTTTATTCCGAGCTACTCTGCATTACAACCCTTGGCAGATTGTTCGCATATAATAGGACTCGGCTCCAAGCGATTGATTGGATGTGTGGGAACTTCTATGCAACCAATCAGATGTTCTGTTACGAGAGGACTCTGCTAGTAAAAATGACAGTGATAGTCAATAATGAAAGTGTTGTCAAAAAAAGGATATGTTCAGGGTATTCAACCAACTAAATGAGAGTATTGCATATAGTGTATGTAAACACCCCTACTGACACCAACTCTAGCCAATAGTGCTTTACAAAGTTAAACAAATAGCACTTTAACTCGAAACATGGTCATTTTATCCGCCAGGGGGGCGTAGCTGTAATTCTATTGATATGCGATTAATCTGCCAAGGGTTGTAATGCAGAGTAGTTTAGAATAAAACTCTTGGCTAGAGAAGATGCTAACAGAGTACAAGACAATTAAGGTATCAACATGGGGCAATACAAAGTACATCAGTGCCAATATAGATTTGAATAAATGGGCAAGAAGATGCCCTTGGGCTAGGGCAGCTCACCAATACACTTCTAGAATGACTGCAGATTAGACAAAACTATTCATAAAGCCAAATAAGAAACAAAAATTGCTGTAGTTAGTTTAACAAGCCATTACTTTGTTGAAAAAGAGTCCTGAAAATACAGGAAATAATTTATGTTCGTTTTAAAATTTTCACTTGGGCTTTAAGAAATAAACCTTACAGTACATAGTGATTTCTAATCAAATTCATTGGAGACAATAAACCAGTAAAATACATTTAACATAAAGTTTGATCAAAGTATTGCAACTAAGATTAATTTGCCACAAAAATAAAATGTAAAGTCATAAACATTTAAAAATGAAAATTGAAAATCCATGCGTCACAAAAGCATGATTTCTTAAAGCACATTAAAAGTAAATCATAATATAAAAATGGCACAACAATACAAGTCCAGTGACAGGAAATGTTTCAAAAACATAAAAATCAATGAATACAAAAAAGCAACACGCCTTAAAATTACAAATATTTTCTACTTGAACAAAAAAACATAGACCACCCTTGTACATAAATACTGGATAGCAAGTCAAAATAAAATGTATTATTGCCAACCTTACACAACTAGCATATATCAGACTTGTATCAGCAAATCTTGTACTGTTTTTTCCCATTGTGTTGGAATGGATTTTATATAAAAAAATAGCCAATTTGAGTTTGAAACATACAATTTTTTTTTTTTTTTTTTTCAAATATAGTATTACCGGTAGTTGTTATTTTCATAATCTTTAGTATCAGCAATAATTATATCCTAACTGAAAAACCAATAACATTTGAGCCCTAAGAAAATGATAACTTTAGGTCAAAATGCAAAGCATGATATAACTTCATATATAATAGCACTAATGTATAACAAAAATTAGGAGTTAACACAAACACAGAAAATCAAATATCAATAACAAGTTACTGTGAATAACTTAATAATAAATTTGCACAATCACTAAAAAATTGTATAACTTTTTGTTTAGTTTTGATGGCTGTTGTTTTGTCTTTATCAATGCAGTTCAGTTTTCACAAGTCCCTTTTAAAAAAATAACAGGTGTTGTATTAATACTGACATTCTGTTCAATACATATTTATGGAGGTTTCATACTTCAAAGTAGAATATGTGTAGTGGGGGGTCTTGTCTGTGACAGTAATAGTTGAAAAAGTGCACTATTTCATCATGAAGAATCTACAGATTGTTTGTTTGTTTGATTGGGGTTTAACGTCATACTCGAGGGTATTTCACTTATATGATGACGTATTGTCCATTTCACATCGTACCTTGCCTAAGTACAGTCAGAAACCATTAAGAAACCTTGTAAAAACCACCCCTGTGAATGCCGGAGCGACATCGTGTGACTCACTCATAGAGAGACTTTATCCCGTGAACTGTACAATGAAGTAGGATTAATACGGTCTACAGCTTGTGAGGCAGCGTGATAGGTCTGTGTGGCAGAGCATCACCCAACTCTTTCCGTATCAGTACAGATCTGGGACATGAATCTATACAATACTATTACATGAAAACATCTAATGCTTACCACCGGATAGCTTGCACCCAATGACATTTGTAGCTTTAATACGCCACAATGAAATATAACACCGGTCCTTTTCCAGCATAGAGAGGTCTGGTGTCTGGTCCATTTCCATCATGTACATGGAGATGTGCAGTAAATTTGTTTGTTAGTTGGGGATAAGAATCATGCTCAAGGGTATCTAGTTTACTTCTTTCACTGTCTTTATTAAACATGCACACAAAAAACCCTGAGGGAACATTACAAAAACTACACCTGCAAGTCCCTTCCAGCGACTCCTTCATATACTTGACGTCCACAGCGGGCAGTAGATTATTGTGATTTGTAATTTTAATTTTCCATTTAAAAGATTTGGACGGAGGCAATCAACTGTTGGATTTGTTGATTGATTTGTGTCTTTTTCATAACTATGACATAACAATTACTGCCAGACTTGAAGAGACCTAGTCAACCAGAAATACTTTACCAGTGTTGATACAGGAGTTATGCTCCTGTAAATTTATTTAAACGCTAGTCTAAAACAGGGATAGTAAAAACCGGCGAAGCTTATGCAATCAGATTGATGCTCACATAACCATATCTATAGTCAAAGATAATTGACATATTATGTTTAACACTTTGTTCAGGTTATAGTGTACCTGGTCATGATTTTTTTTAAATTCAAAAGAATAGGTTGAAGAATCAATGCGCAGGTTAAATGTATGTATGTATATCAACATGGCTGTTTGCTGTGAAATTTAAATCAAAGTAGTTCATGTTTTTGTAAAAGGTCAGGTAGTAAACGTTTGGGGATAAAGCCGATGGCGGAGGAGAATTTATCACCTAACCAAATAGGTAACAAAGGGTACATACACATGACAACCTCTGCACCCGCCCCACAAGGATATCTCTCTCGTGGGCGTTTTGATAAAAGTGCGCTCCTCATAGCCCGAATAACTGGGGTAAGATCTATAGGAAATCTTGGGACGGCACTGATAATGTTCGAATAAATGGAATCCAGGTAATCTCTGCCATACGTATTCTGTGAAGCCTTGTCTAGCGAGGACCAGATCTCTTCTTTACGGGCTCGAAGGTTATACTCCTTCAAATTATCTATAAAACATTGAAAAACCATTATCAATAGTACAGAGAAATAAGTGTATATAGCGAAATTAATCATTTTCCAAATAGAAAGTTTTGCCAAAACTTTGATTGATTTTATCTCAATCTTTTTTCAAGCACTTTTATATAACTTGTTTTTATAGTGACATTTAGATAGATTGATTGATTGATGTTTAGTGGTGTGCATAACGGTATTTCACTTATATGATGGCAGTGTACGTTCAAAGAGTGAATAACAACACAAGCATAATGTGAAGTGTTATATTGAAATGGTCTGCTGGAAAATTAATGTTCCTCCAAAGCTGATAGCATAATATAATGACATTTAAAAACTTGTATAATAACACAATAAAACTTTTTTAAGCGTATTCAATTCCACATTTCAGAGCAGATACTGCAAAGGTTATAAAGCTGTTACAGGTAACAGTACAGCTGTCTCACTGAAAGGTCGCTTGTCAATAAATCCATAGCGTATGTGGAGTTTTTATTTATTTTTTATTGTAAATGTTCTGACATATTCTAAAATGACAAAGGCTTTACCACATACGTGCCAACCAAACACATTATTTAATATTGATTCACTGATTGATTGATGTTTTATGACCTGCTCAAGTTATTTCACTTATATGACAGCGGTCATACAATAATAATTGACACTAGCACAACCATAAAATGTGAAGTGTTTTGATAAAGTTGGAAAGTTAATCTTCCTCCAGTGTTAAGTAAAACAGTATTGCTACTCTCCAAACAAACTACCCTTACTAAGAAGCAAGAGAGCCATTAATTATATAAGAGACAATAAAGACATCTTATTTTCAGAAAGAAACAAAAAATCTTACTGTTAATGTTATAATTGGATTGGCTAGTAGCTAGAAGTACATGTATATATATAACTGATAGTGCCACCTATGCCATTAACTAACCACTCAATTTAATTGCATATTCGTACCATGCTTTTGTTAGTCAATGGTATAGGTAACTATTTCGGACATATGAGTACATATTTATCTCCCCTTTTGACCACTGATCAACCCCATTAAATTATATTGTTAGTTGTCAATGACATAGGTGGCAATTTCAGTTATATGAGTAACCTATTTATCTCCCTTTTTGACCAAGGGCCAACCCCATTGAAAACGATATGGGACTTACTGGTGGAGAATCCTGTAGGCTCTATTAAAACAACATGAACTCCCCATTTCTTCATTTCCAATCTAAGGGTGTCAGAATAGGCTACTAATCCATGTTTAGATATGGCATATGCTCCATTACCACCTATAGGGATTCGACCTGGAATGATAAGAAGACATCAGGATAAAGGGAGAAAACTGCGGGGGATATGTTGTCATGGAGACTAACATATAAACACATACAGGTAATGATGAACTTAATACATAATGTAAAGTTAGTTAAGAAAGCTTGACATCAAGAAGTAATGATTTTTATAGAGTTACATGTAAATTATTTTCATGTAGGTTTCTTTCAATATTTTTAAGCCAATGTTGTCACAGATAAGCATGTTAAATTTCTATATTTTGGTTTATAAAACCAACAAGAATTTCTGATGATGATTTAATAAACTAAAATTTAGAAACTGAACATGCTTATCATGTCGTTTCTCGGAGTTGTGACTTTGGTCTACAGTCAAATTACTCAGAGGGAATCAGAGTATATATAGTTTAGTAAGCTACATGTAAAGTCCTCCAGTCCTTGGTTGATCCCTAATAACATGGAAACCAGCACTGTTTGACTTCATTGGGACAAGGCATTTTTGGATTGATTGATTGATTGGGGTATTTCACTTATATGACGACGTGCCAGCCCAATGGCTGAAGGAAACCACCCTCGGCACCACTGGCAACAAACAAAGACAAGACGGGACAAATACAGGACAACAACAGGACGTAATACAGACACCACAAACAGATCGGCTTCATGTTCCCCTTTAGCTCTTAGAGCACCAGGGCAACATGAAGCTCCCTC
>JAQQZZ010074184.1:9411-38655 GCA_030265115.1 Mopalia vespertina
AACGAGCTAGTGTTTTACATAACTAAAAGTATGCGCACAACCGTTGAATATTAACGTTGTAGGCCTACCCTGTCGTATTAAAAAAAATAATGCTCTAAGTAACAACAATCGTCAACAAAGTAATATAGGCCTTTTTCTAAACGGAAATCCCACCAGCACAGGGATGTAGATTAATTAAAACCGATCTCATGTTCTACAAAAACCTAGATACATGTTCTTAATAAATCGTATTCTCGAGTTGTTCTTGGTAACCTACAGACATCTCGAGAGAAGGTAATGATCATTAACATGATATATAATGTATGTGATAAATATGTAGCTAACACGATTTTCTGTATGGTTAACCAGCCTACAAACTGGTATTTCATAGAAATATAAATTAACCAATGAATATATCCAATAAAGAGAATGGTAGTTACAAACTGTATGATACAGACGGAAGTTGCGCCTTAACCAATAGGTCCTTTAGATGTTTGTTTGTCTTGTATATGCTATAGTGGGTCTCTGTGTGATAGACGTAGACATTTTAGGGACAAGAGTTTGATATTCCTGAATAAGTATAGAATGTATATTGCTTATATAACCAGATAATGAAATCAGTACCACCTGCACTATACAACAGCAATAAAAAAAAGTTTCATTTTTAATAATTGGAACAAAAACTATACTTTGGTTACAATCAGAATTTACAAATATATATTAGATGTAGCCCCCCTTAAAAAGGATGGTTAGCTGGGAAGTCCTCAAATGTACCGAACACTTCATCTCGGACGTCAAACGACAGACGCCATTATACCGTAAACTGTAAATCAACTGGGTAAAACATTCCGCGATGGGCAGATTATTCACAGTTTCTATCTGTATGTTTTTGGTTCGGAACATAATGCACCCCTAAACTAAAATTGCGCATTTAAAAGCCATATGAATTTCTATATGTTTTAGTATACAGACAGACAGTAGCTAGTGAGCCTATAAACGGTCAAGGTTTTAATATGTACCTATGGCTGGTAAAACATAGACGGAACTATCCAGCTAATACTGATTTGGTACGAGGTCAGTTAGTATAAAAGCAAGCCGAAATCCTGTCAACACATCTCGAAATTACACACACCAGCTTCCGTTATATTTCCGAACTTTCCGCTATTACTTAATAGATGTAGATATTTCATATAAATATATATAATAATAACACGATCACAACTCAACTTTAGATTCTAGGAAGAGTTTCGCCTGGGGCCTTTAAATTATGTCAGCAGATTTATCATATATTTTATCAGAGAAGTAAAATTATTGCTTTCATCAGTGTGAGGTTCGAACCCGCCACCTTTGCTTGACTTGGCTAACACTGTACCGACAGAGCTACAGCGCGCCACAGAAGCGGTTTCCATATAAATATTATACATATACTGTAGTTAATTCACAATCTGTATTTAACCTCAAATTGAGTACAAAGTTGAAATTAATTTTTTTTCTTTTGATCCAGCAATAAACAGTTAATGGGGCCGATACTTTTATTATAATTGATTATTTCATTATTTTATTTATTGTCAGCACTTCTGGAAGTAAGTAGGCCTATAGACTGACGCAAAAGTTTTCCGAATGAAATATAGTCTTATAATTAGATATGTAATGTTGTTATATAATCGAAAATGAAACTTAATGCGACGACAATTCGTTGACATATTTTATAATATTTATGACAAAGTTTATTAACTTTTGTTCATATTTATGCATACGTGACATCAAAACCAGACGACACGGGCGCCGACCAATTAGCTGTATTGCGAAAATAATTTTATTTGTCAAACACCACTTCTTGTTTATGTCAATTGATTGTGTTTTAATTTTCTAGGTGCCTTTTAACAGTCAATGTTTTTAACTGTGATTGTCTGATTTTTGACACTCGTTCAATTAGTGTTTTGTTCGGCCAGTGTCACCCACAATCGGAGACCACGTGCGACCCGACGACAGCACAAGTCAGATTCAGTTTACTTTCTCACGGACAGCGATAGACTCGCGAGCGATCGCTTTGCTGGCGTTCTGTTGTGATAGTGGGTGGTGTAGCTGGCTCTAGCAGGTGTTCGCCGAAATAAAGATTGTCACTTGACGGGCCGTAGGAGAGGAGCGGGTTAGCGGGAAAAGCTTTCCCACGACAGTCCACAATGGCCGCTACATTCCGATGCGGTGAAATGGCAGAACATGTGGCCGGGGCATAATCTCGTCGCGAGCTATCGTGCTCCAACTTTTGTGTAATGGCATGTGTGTACAGTGAAACGAAGCCGTTTTTCCCGAGGCAGTTTCTGTTTTTATTTGGCCTTTAGCTGCTCAAGTCCAAGTGGGCGGAGTTTTCCCACCGAATCTGAAATGAACCACTTTATCTGGGTCGCGTGCCATTCTCAATCCTATATCCTGTATATTTCTGATTGACAGCTCGAAAAGAGAGTTAATCACGTGCACCCTTCTACAGAGGAAATGATTAATTAAATATCATTTAGTAAACATACATATTTATTCGACTCCATTATGAAAAAAAATTAGGCCTAATATGAAAATATAATTATTATAATATGTTTCACGTGAAGTAAATAGCATTAATTAAGTCATGCGCCAATTGCTTTCCGTAAGGCGGCTCTTATCTACTTGAAAGGCTACTTGTTCCACTATAATTGTGAAAATCAAGTGATGATAAATGTGATAAGGTGGCACTGCCAATAATTAATCAAATGAAACTGTCTAAATGACTCAATTTTACATATATAAACACACACCAGTCTAATACAGCTAAATATGTTTAACGTTCAAAGGAGGAAAAGAAAAGTAAATTATCGATATGTTAAAGAGAACATATCGAAATAGCTTCTTTTTCGGCAGGGGGCTCAATATGATATAGATACATAAATCAGACACAAGATTTCTCAGGTTTGTTCAAAAACAAATCTGTAGGAAGATTAACATTTACAGTCATCATCTTACAATGAAGTGATTTAATTTGATACAATTGAAATGTATGTTTGCACTGAGAGTGTGACCAACAATAGAGATCAGAGTAGCCCTCCCACCCGCACGCTGCCCAAAGTAAAGGCATTAACGGTGCACGGCCTCTCGATAGCCCCCGGACAGATGGCCCTAAGCGGGCGAGTCAAACATCGAGCCCCTTCAACAGGTCATCGAGCTGAATGCTATGCTGTATTTTGATTGGTCTAGAGTGTCAGTATGTGACCGTGGGAAAACGTAAGACTTGAGCTTCACAGACGCGTTCCGACATGAGCTGCCCAGAATATAAATAGCCCGTTAAGTTGACACGGTCCATAGTCATTTTAACCAGTGAACGTCTGTAGAGCACATCGCTACAGTTAGAAACGGCACTATTCAGTCTGATACATTCACAATATCGATCAACGGTTTTCACTTGATCCGTTAATCGCTGGATTCAAAAGGATTTTTACAATGGCAGAAACGATGTCGAGGCGATCAATTGAGATTGTATCAAAAGACAGTTTAAGAAAGGTATGTTTGGGCGACTTTTATTTGACTACTTTTGGGTTAATTTCGTGCATCCCTTTACTTTCGTTTTGGATTGTGACAACATTTACAGTTTTTAGTACTTGGCTTTTTATTTCAAGAAACAAGGATTGTACTGAAAATTTACTATATGCAAACGTAAATCATTTATGGTCCATAAAATGTCAGAAATAAACCTGAGTGATAGTTATTGGCTACTTCTGGTTTGCGGTTTATATAGAAGTCGACCTGTTGTGTTTATTTATTATATGAGAAAACAGGAATACCGGTAAAGCCCTTCTAACTTTAAAATATTTCTACATATTGACGGCACGTGGATGTCGATCAATCTTATCATCGATGACTCGTCTCTTAATCTAGGTAAACATTCATAAACAACTCATATACTTACAATAAGATTGATTTCTGATTTCAGAGTAAAAAGCCATTGATGGAAAAGAGACGACGACTAAGGATTAACACCTGTTTGAATCAACTAAAGACATTGGTCCTCCAAGCACTAAATAAAGATGTAAGTATTCAATTAATTATTAGAACTAAAATCAACATCTTGACTTGTTGTATACATGACTATTTTAACAGGATCTCCACATGTGTGTTGATGAAGTTCATTTGTAAATAGTGATGTGTTTGTATTATGTTTCAAAGCAAAAACTGATACTTTCCTAGCTGATCATTTGATTTATTTGTTCTATGTTTAATATAAGAATATATTTACTTACTAGCTAATAATATAACCTACATCATATTACGGATGACAATGTACTTATCGATTTGTTTTACACATATTTTCAGGGTTCTCATTTTTCAAAATTGGAGAAAGCTGATATTTTAGAGATGACCGTGAAATACTTACGCGGTGTGCAAAGAACACAGATTTCTGGTCAAGTTCAAGCCAACCCCACAGCTCAAGCCGCTAAATACAGGGCTGGATTTAATGAGTGTGCTAACGAAGTTGTCCGATATGTCCACGCCGTTCATGGAGTAAACGACGAAATTCGATCTCGCCTTATGGGACATTTAGCGAACTGTATGCACGTAGTCAACTCTCCACCCGAGGCTCAACCCTCAAGGGTCCCTCTACAACCACTCTACGTCCAAGTGCCGAACGGTGGGGTTCCACAAACAAATGTATCATCTTCAGTTTCAGCAGCCCGTCAAAATATGCTCCTGTGGGGACCGCAGCCAGAGTTGCGCACGCTTGAATCTTTGGTATCCACTCCAACAAGCGGTGCTTCTTCTCCGCCATTCATTTCACCATATTCCCAGGGATCCTTCGCGTCCCGGTCTCCATCCCCACGATCATCAATCCCAAGTCCGTCAAACAGCGACATTTCCTCAGGATCGGACATGGGATCAAGGTTATCGCCTCACAGTCCTCACCAAATGCTATTGAAACCAGACTTGGTTAGAATTTACCCCCAACCCATGGCAGAGGCTCATTCATTGAAATGTAAACAAGAAGATGTGTGGCGACCATGGTAAATTACATACATGATCATCATGAAAAGAACACTGTGAAATAGACAAACCATATGCATTGTGCCAACGTGAACGTTTACGTGTTTTGAAATTTTACGAACTGTTGACTTTATACAATTTAAAACTTGACCTCAATATCGACCTGATCCATTACTGTTGCGAAAATAGGATTGATAATAATGTCAGTACTGTACTCATTGTTTATAGCGTCCAATACAGATTGACAATATTTTTGATGAAAGACATTTGTGAGGAAAACCGGTGCTATACGTCCTAGTGCTTATCAGAAGTTTCATCGAAACGATCTTCTACTCGTTAATAAATTGATCTCTTTCTTTTTTATTATTAAAATGAAAAACATATTCTTTTGTTTGTTCTTTATTCACATTTTATTTTGTCCTATGGTAATGGTTGTTTTGTTTACTAACAAGGCTTCTGAGTCGTTCTCATCCACTATTGTGTTTGAGGGTATTTCACTTATGTAGTGGTCTAGTGGACTATTTAAAGTATATAGTTAACAACAACAACAACCGTCTAATGTTTTGTTACATATTAAAAACTCGGTAGGGGACAATAATCCCCCTTCCACGTCCACCGCATGAAAGAGTCCCACAGCGGCTTTATTACACAGACTTTTCAACTAAATTAAAATTTAATTCATTTTAAATGTTAATTTCAGCTATTTATCTAATATTTTGCTTCGTGTTTAGCGCCTTCGTTTATTGAGCTTTATACATGGTGTTTATGGCTTTCAGTGTCTCCGTTTTGATTGTGGATCTAGCTAGCCAGTAAGGGTTCGACATCTTCTGAGCGGAAGGAGTTAATAGGTTATACATTCGTACATCAATCAAACCCTTAAATAATCGCTCTCTAATTGGGATAGATGCATACATATAATTCTCATGAATTCCCGTAAGTCTGGTAGCGGAGACCAGTAATGGAGTCTGATTTGAGTGTTGTCAGGATGTGAATCACCAGCAGTTGGTTATAACAGTCCTGTATAGATCACTCGGCTAACCGCCTGTCTAAAACAATAACACACTCTCCTACTTAATATGTATGTTTGGTAACGAATTATATTATGTAATTACTTCCTATTTATCTATACGCAACTTCTTTTGTGGAGAAACACCGGAAATTCTAAGATAAAAATATGAATATTTTTTTTAAGATATGAGACCTGGATGAATATTAAGAAAGCAAGTAAAGAGTAAGCATGTAGCCAGACCTCGCCAGCCTATCGTTATTTTGGGACCATCATTACATTCGTGGGCTCCCGAGGCACGAGGAAGTATGTATCACGAGTTCTCCCCCATGAACTGTGTGGAGCGGTTATCTGGTTGGTTTGTTTGTTTGATTGGGTTTTACGTCGTACGCAAGGGTATTTCACTTATATGACGACGTGCCAGCCCAATGGGCGAAGAAAACCACCCTCGACAAACCGGCAACAAACAAAGAGAAGACGGGACGAATACAGGACGCAATACAGACACCACAAACATATCGGCTTCCTGTCCCCCTTTATCTGTGAGAGCACCAGGGCAACATGAAGCTCCCTCCAACCACCCGCGGATTACTGGTTGGAAAGGCCATGTCTTATTGTTTTTCTTACAAGGCAAAATTATGAGCCCAGCTATGATTTCTCTGTGACATTTGTTCCCACTATAACTACTACCGCCGCACACTATAAACAGCAGGAACAGATGGGATACTGTTGGCTCGATGGGCACCACTTCCACCAGGGCAACACTAATCTGGTCGTAACATCGCTCATGAATATAAAAGCTTTATAAATAAAATAACTTAAATTAAATTAAATTTCCTTTTGTAGAATCTCAACGCAAAATCTCAGGACAATTATTTAAGAGATTTTAAAAAATGATTGTTAGTTATATATATTGTTGTTGTAGCATCATTTTATTTGGATTATATTTAAAATACAAATAAAATCTGCAAACGTATAGGCCTACTAGAATAAACGCAATTACCTTCCTTTCCAATATATTATTCTGTTATCTATGTTAACGGTGTATGAGGAAGAGTTGGTTTGTCTATGGGACATTCCAGGTGTTTGTCTAGGTACGCTATGGGAACCCCATTGCCGCCTGATGTTAAATGACACAGGTATAGTATATTCGGTACTCTGTGACAAAGAACGTTTTAAGCCTATACTTTATTCAATCAAATTACACATCAAGATGACGAAGTTTATCGTGGGTACATCAAGTTGCAAACAATATAATATAAAACTAAATGAAAGTTCGGTTAATTCATTGCAGCGTCAAGACAGAATACAAAATGCATTACAGAGAAAAGGAATACAATACAAAACAGGTGTTTACATATGTACATTGTAGACGTGTCAAAGCACGTTCAGTACTGGGAAGCTAACAGGCCTATATCACGAGACCAACAATGAAGACACAATTTAACATTTATGATGTACATTTACGTTTATCACCAATTTATACATTGTCAAAATAGGCACCACCATAACCACATA
This sequence comes from Mopalia vespertina, assembly GCA_030265115.1. NCBI lineage: Eukaryota > Metazoa > Mollusca > Polyplacophora > Chitonida > Mopaliidae > Mopalia > Mopalia vespertina. The sequence goes on from JAQQZZ010074184.1 coordinate 16,919, forward strand.
GATTAGGCGCCTCCCTCGACATTGGTTATGCACCACCCGGTGTGACATGTGTTAGGCGCCATCCGTAACCATGTATGTTAGGCGCCAACCGTAAACACATATGTTAGGCGCCATCCGTAACCACATATAAGGCGCCACCTGTAACTATATAGGATAGGCGTCAATTGTAATCACATATGTTAGGCGCCAATGGTAATAGTCAACATAGGCACTACCATAAACAAATATGTTAGGCGTCTCCCGCAACCACATAGATTAGGTACCCCCATAACCAAATGTGTAAGGCATCTCTCGCAGCTACATATATTATGCGCCTCGCTTCACCACATATGTTAGGCGTCATCCGTAACCATATAAGGCGCCAGCGATAGGCGCCGATGGTAATCACAGAAGGTAAATGCCATCCGTAACCATATATTAGGCGCCATCGGCAACCACATATGATAGGCGCCAATCGTAGCCACATAATGTAGATGTCATCCGTAACCAAATGTTTGGCGCCACCGGCAACCACATATGATAGGCGCCAATCGTAACCACATATGTTAGACGCCAAAAGTAACCACATAATGTTCAAAGGTGAACATCGTCCTAAAGAACTAAAGTGTATCCCATCAATAATAGTGTTGGTTGGTGAGATTTTCCCATATCTATGCCTTCTGTAAGACCCACATGTGGGAGACCATTGACAATACTGATTGAAACCTGAGTGGTTTTCCATTGGTTTCACATGGTTTTTTGTTAGTATTAACAGGCTGACCCCGTCGTCTTGTAAGTGCAATAAAAGTCACCATAAAGAGCGCCATACTAAACATATTAACCAAACAATTGACTGTATAGATAGTATATATCCCTTCTTTATTTTCTACTGCATAGATGCAAAATTGTTCACGGATGTGAGAATAAAATATAGTAAAAATAATCGAATATAAATTTCTTCTTAGTTTCATTTTTGTTTTCAACAGCGAATGACAAGTAAAACTTTGTAGTTTCTGTGTTTACCACAGCGAAAAATTCTTTATAATGAGAATTGTGTTTCTATATGATGACAAGTAACTTGAATTTATTAAGTGCGCTACATAACTGATACCCAGTAACACTATGTTACGGGAAGTAATTCTCGGCTTTATGGAAATTAACAACACAGTTTCAATATGTAGTTTTGCTATATACATACATGTCACAATAACATCATTCAACACTTGGGTGAGGTTTACATCAGGGTAGACACATTACTATTCAATTTCAACCGTGGGAACAGCGTATCTTATGTAAATAGCTTAGTTAACAATTCACTTAGCGTTATGAAGGCCTCGGGGAGGATAGTCTATTTCACGATGAAATGTACACGCTGATGGTGATGTGCACACGATGTATACTTTATCTGTGAGATGTCAACGCTATTGACTGTATGTCATAACCCCGAAGATATCATGTAGAATATTCCTATCTGACATTTCCGGCTACGAAACGACTCGTTCTGGAGGCATTAAAACAACAGACGACTGTATGCATTACATATACATTATTAGAAGATCGTTTAATTGTTAATTCTGACATCCCAGAATTAGAAAGGTGTCGGAATAAACATTGGACTGTTTAGGGGTTTATTCAAGCAGATTGTAAGCAGATCAAAGTTGTTAATAGCTCGTGATTTTGAAGTAATCCACACACCTTCTTCTGTATTTTCGTTAACTACCTTTGATACTTATAATGAAAACAGGAGTATGGCCGAAGAGCGCTGGTTAAAAAATCCATATAAAATTGTCTAAACTTTGTCAAGAAGGCAAAACAGTTTGAAGAAAACTTGTCCAAATCATCAATTTTATGTGCATTGTAGATATACTGTCAGATAACTATCACTCAGGAGGTATATGAGAACTGTAACCAAACATTAGAACGTGAATTAGCGAGATTATATACTACCAAGAAAGCGTCAACAGCCATATTGTTTTGTGTGGGTTTTTTTAAAAATTATTTCTTTTATTCATTTGCCAATTTTTGCACACAACAAATGGTAGAATGTGAGTGCAACGTGTTTTCAATGTATATCCCATGATGGCAAGTAGAGCCAATCCGGTCGATCTATCCAATCTCACACACACACAATGGCCCAGTTTAAGCTAGGAATGGTTGAGTTTTGGTCGAATTCGAAACTTTTGTTTTTTTGTAAACTGTCGAGCAACTGAACATAAGTGACTTGAATCAGGCAATCGAGGAGTTCACCAGTTAGTCTATCAAAACCAAAGCGAGATAGTTGGTCTTTTTTGTTGACAGAAACTCAGCTGGTGATTCAAAAGCTTTATAGCCTTTGTATAATAACTGTTGTGAAAACTTACGACTCCAGTAACAATAGGTATAATGCTATTAGGTGGTCACAATAGAGAGTTACGCCTCGTTTGTAAGATTACGTCATGTCATTTCTTGGGGGGTGGAGCTCGATATAAAATACAGGGAGGGGTAGTTGTTTGTCAGAATGGAAACATAAGCGGGGGGCAGGGAAGGATAAAAAGGCAATAGGCAACTTGAATAAAAGAAGTAAAGAGACTCAAAGAGCGCGATTAAACGACAAGTAGGACAAAAGTTCAAAACTCCACGGGGTTAAACGAAATACCACCCTCTTGTAGATTTTGTTTTATGTAACTGTATATAATAATATTCAGTGGTCTATATTTAACTGTATTAAATAGTTTTACAATTATTGAACCCTTTTATTAAGGGAAGAACTGTAGTTTTTATTTTCACGTATATACCTTACCTTAAGAGGAGTATTGCATGAACAGATCGGTAACCAAATAAACTCTCTATACACACGAGTTCCATTAAGTTTTAATAATACTCTTTAGGGGTTGATATAACTACATTAACGACTTGTGAGTGGGAAAGCGTACATGTTTCAGCGGATAACATCGAAGAACTGGCTAACCCACTTTTAACCTCTCACAAATATCGGTAACTTCCCCTCACTTCTCAGAATCTATATATGCGCCATTTGAGCATGGATTTAAACAAAAGTGAAACGCAGACAGGAGTCGCAATTGTCACGTAATCAGTCAATGGGGATTTGAAGTCGGGCAGACAAGGTTCAAAACGCAGAACGCTTAACTAATTTTATCATTAAAATAAATGGAGGCAAATTCATTCCGTATGATACTGAATCATTTTGTTTAAGTGACTAGCCGGGACAATTCCCTGCACCTCATGACAAACAATTGAACGAGGAGCATGCCGGCTTTGTAACGATCAGTCTGTTTGATTGAGGTTTAACGCCGTACTTAAGTTTATTTCCCTCCCATGACCGTGTGCCAGCCCAATGGATGAAGGAAACCACCGTCGACGCCACTGACAACAAATAAAATCGACAAGACAGGAAATTCGTATTGCCCCATACCTCGGTGAATACCAGGACGGGCTTCACTGTGATGCTGTCAATGGTTCTGTAGATCTGCTGAATATCAAACGGCATTACCTTGTGATGACACGTTCTTAGTTTGAACAGATTCTAGTTTAAACAAGTGTGCTGATTGAAACGCGTGCGGGAATCGAACCCACGACTCTCAGAGTTAGGCACAGAAGAACCAGCAGTAATTGCCAGCCACCTAGACCAATCAGCCAACCGACCTTCTACAAGGCCGGATGCCGGGCTGAGCGGTCTAGGTGGCCGACATTTTAATGACGGCGATTCGGTGCCTAACTCGGACTGTCGTGGGTTCGATTCCCGAACGGGTTTTAATCTGCATGGCTGGGCTACAATCTGTTCAAACTAAGAATGTCATCACGAGGTAACGAGATACTGTTTATATTATCTTTCTGAAAGACACAACAAACACCATTCATAGATACGAAGAGCAGCAATTGTAGACTTGTGTTATTTGTCATTTAATAGCATACGTAAAGTTATCCCCCTGAATGGCGGGGAGGAGACATGAGGAGAACGGGAAGCCGATGGAGTGGATGTTACAATTCCGTGCATGCTGGTTGTATGTTAATGTTGAATCGGTGTACATACACATGTATATATGGAAGAAGTAATGACTTGTAGACATGACGTGGTTTAAATATACACTCTCTTTGAGGTAATCAGGTTAGGCTAGGTTGTTCGGTGACATTTCTCATGACCTCTCTGAATTATTTCGTCACATGGACTTGTATTTGATTTATTTAGCTGGCCGATCACAACCCGGTGTTCACCAGCCGAGTTACAAAAACGAGTACGGTTGTCCTCTCCTCGTCAACGGGTGCATACCGAGATACACGGACAAATGAGGTCGTTTTCTGCTTGCTTTTGTATGTGTTATTGGGATTTTACGCCACAATTGAATTTATTTCACATATTTGACCACGCGTCAGCCCCAAGAGCGAAGAAATGCTCTCTCGACGTGACTGATTACAAACCAACAATGGCAAGACAGGACCATCACAATTAAAACGCAATATGAAAACATTAATTCCAAACAGATTGATTTGTTTGTTTGTTTGATTGGAGTTTAACGTCTAGGGTATTTTCAATACACACCGCTCCTTGTCTAATTACGATGGAAAACCCTGAAAAACCTCGTAAAAACTACCTCCGCGATTGCAGGAGCCACATCGTGTGACTAACTGATATACCTGATGGTCGTCTTGATCCCGTGACCGGTAAATCGAAGCAGGATTAGTAAGCGCACACGCTTCCACTAAGCCACGGTCGCGCCCCCCAGCAGATCGGCTATGTTTGTTTGATTGAGGTTTAGCGTTGTACTTAGGGGTATTTCACTAATATGATATTCCACTTCACACTATTCATTGTTTAAATACGGGGGAATATAGGGAGGAAATCTCGTAAAAACCATCCCCGCGATTGCCGCAGCCACATCGTGTGAATCCCTTATTATATACCTGATGGTCTACAGGCGGACTCAAACCCGTAGACGGTAGATCGAAGTAGGATTAGTAAGCTCATACGCTAACCACTAAGCCACCACCGCGAGCCAGAACGGGCATGAAGTGATTTACATTAGCTCTCATGCAACATGAATCCCCATACAACTTCATAGGATCGCTCACCAGACAGCGATCACAGGGTTACATAAACAAGTGTGGTTGATGTATGGACCCGGACCCTACAGCCACACATACTCCATTTACTTATTATACACACATTGCATCAATTAGAAATTCCTTTAAACCCTTCGACTGACATGGAAAACCAAAATTCCATGTATAACACTCCCAAGAATAAACATCAAACTTTTGTTTGATTTTGATACGGGGATGACGATGATTATATCGATAGCGATGATTCTTTTGCTGTCTATGATGACGTCAATGATGTTAATGTTGATGACGTCAATGATGTTAATGTTGATGACGTCAATGATGTTAATGTTGATGATGACAATACTGCTTATGTTGATGATGACAATACTGCTTATGTTGATGACGACAATAATGCTAAGGCTGATGACGACAATACTGCTAATGTTGATGACGACAATAATGCTAAGGCTGATGATGATAATAATACTAAGCCTGATGACGACAATAATGCTAATGCTGATGATGACAATAATGTTAATGTTGATGATGACAACAATGCTATGGCTGATGACGACAATAATACTAATGTTGATGACGACAATAATTCTAAGGCTGATGACTACAATAATACTAATACCGATGATGACAATGATGCTATGGCTGATGACGACAATAATGCTAATGCCGATGATGGCAATACTGTTAAGGCTGATGACGACAATGATGCTAATGCTGATGACGACAATAATACGAATGCTGATGATAACAATACTGCTAATGCTGATGATGACAATAACGCTAATGCTGAAGACGACGATAATGCTAGGGCTGATGATGACAATGATGCTAATGCTGATGACGACAACAATACTAATACCGATGACGACAATAATGCTATGGCTGATGACGACAATAATGCTAATGCTGGTGACGACAATAATGCTAAGGCTGATGACGACAATGATGCTAATGCTGATGACGACAATAATGCTACGGCTGATGACGACAATACTGTTAAGGCTGATGACGACAATGATGCTAATGCTGATGATGACAATAATGCTAGGGCTGATGATGACAATGATGCTAATGCTGATGACGACAATAATGCTAGTGCTGATGACGACAATACTGTTAAGGCTGATGGCGGCAATGATGCTTATGTTGATAGTGATGTTGATGGTGACGATGATGTTGATCCCTTTGCTGCTGATGGCCATGCGACGACGACGATGATGATGATAATTGTTAGGGGGATGATGATACATTACATCTGAAGCCCATCTGGATCGCAAGTAGTAAACCCGAACCGAACTTCTGACAGTCCGGCGGAAGTTAGGCTACATCTTCTTTATACACAAGTCTCAGATCATTTGTGTTTTTTATGTTGTTTCTTTTCTTCTTGGTTTTATGCAGAGCAGAGGGGTCCGAAAAGTCCAAAAAGTAGCCCAAAAAATGTTTTTAAGACAAAAACAGTCGAACGGACTGTCGTCAGGTGGTTGGTTGTTCGGTTAATGTTGTTGTTGCTTTAAAACTGTGCACAACCCGAGCGAGGCTTTTGTCGTGCAAATTTTCGGTCAATACAAGGAATAGTATGTCCATTCACAGTATATACATCAGCTATATATCATTACATCATATTTTTGTACAACGTTTCTGTACTCGTGACGATTGGGGAGGTGTTACGACATATATACTTGAGAATTATATAGAAATACCACAACCAAAGGGTAAATCGTGTCTAACGAAAACTCTAAGTGACAAAGGTCCAACAATTTCGCGGGTAAAATAGTTAGCCCCAATGGACAAGCTGTGAAAATGGGGTTGTCGCGCAGCAATTGACTAGAGCCAATATTTCTTCTTTCTAACTGTAAACTCGAAGCCTTTCCCACGATATGTGCAGTTGGGTAAAGGGGAAACTATCTAGCCATGGACGAGTTGATGGCGGGCCGGTAGTGTGAAGTTGTTCGCACCAGCTCTCTAGCGGAATGCTTGCCGAACGAGTTTGTTTATTTTACTGTGTTCTCTCAAATAAAACCTCGACTCTATGCGTACTGTTCCCACACTAACGGCACGCTGGGACACAATCACTGCGGCACGCGCTGTTATTGACATGAGATTATAGTCGCCGGCTGATTGACGCGACATGAAATAAACATGATCGTTGACCTTGTAGCAGATGGCAATTCAGCCAATCACAGCCCCGCTTTCTAGAGACTCGGTGCGATGATTGGTTGACTGTATCGGTATGATGTCGTGGGAAAGTAATGTGGAATTGCTTCACACAAGTTGCTTATCCCAACCGGGTGCCTCAAGCTAATCGAGCTCACCATATACAGTACCTATCGGTGCAACAAGCACGTGGGGCATACAACAGGCGATCCCCGAGGGGTGATAATCAAAAAGCAAAATATTGCCACATTAATGCGCAGATTTAACGGAAAACTTACCAACAATACCGGCATTAATCGGAAACAATAAAACTGGCAAGATGGAGGAAAAATCGGAAAATTCGAACAGACGGGTGAGTACCGTGCACGGCGAGATAATTATTAGCAGTGAACTAGATAAGCATACTGTTAAGAATAAATAAATTAAATTTATTAAGCTTACAGTATATTTATCATATAGTTAAGATATAGACTTTCATATATTTATATTAGATACTGTGTTCACAATCAGCTCTGTAATGACTGTGCAAACATGGAGCGTCTTCGTATGGTATTACATTTGAGTGTCCGTGATATACAGCCAGTATACACGAACCGCTTGGAAGTATATATGCTTATAAAAACGTTCGTTAGTGCAGCTACGGGCGCTACAAACACGTACAAATACCAGGAAATAGCGCCTGCTTTTGAAACAATGTTTACACGCAAGCAAACGCCAAAATGATAGAAGAAATAATTTAAGTTTAACCACTTCCTGTCGCTATCATTTATCATTGAAAGTCTGCCTGCACTGTAACTATGTGTAGGCCTATTCCATACATGTTTTCGGCAGTTAATCTAATCATCGTTACGATTTGCGGTGATTTGCACATATCACAATTCATAAGACCAATGAACATGACTTTTTGGAGAGGAGAGAGGAGCGCTGTAGAATAAAGGCAGTACTAATCCCACTTACTCGGTGAACACAGAGTGTGTATGTTTGTGTTGGATATACAAAAATCTCTTAATCAAAGCAGTAAAACTGACAGAATCCTCCTATGGGTTATTTTCATGACAATAATATTGGCTAGAGAGTGCCACTCGTAAAATGAATTTCTTTCATAACTAGCGGGCGCTTTCATTTTACTTGCGTTAAATTAAACTATTTATTTATAAAATAAATGAACAATTGTAAGCTCCTTTTACATTAACATTAAAACAGTTTAAACGTAAATTGGTTGGGAATCGGAAGCATTTTAATAACGATATATATTTAAGGAAATTATTTTATTCGTAAAGGTATTTAGCAACAACACAGAAAAAATGTTGTTTATCTTAAATGGTTATTATATTAATTATAAATGTAAGTTATGATTATTCAAATGTAGATTTTAATTGTGACCCAGCTCGCCTAAAGTGGTTTTTAGGCCACACGCATCGCTATGTTTGCCAATGTGACTTCATTTGTAATCTTGAAACAAAAGGAAGTCTCACGTGGGAAATGTATGACATAGAAAACAGGTGTCTATAGCTAAACAAGTTAATACATGTCGATTTCTGCAGCTGCATTCTATTCTACACGAGGTGGCCATAAGTGTTGTTTATATCATTCGATGTACATTTCTGACACAATGCATATATAAATGACATTCAAATGACAGAAAACACTTGTTCAATTCATCTAACATTCAAACCTTTCTATACATATGGAAACCACTTTACGACGATTTTAATTTTGATTCCTATTTTCATAATTAAATAATAATCGATAGATTCCTAATACAAGGGTTTAAAGTATCTTTCTTATGTCTTGTATAAATATGATGATCTTATTTCTTTCTTTCAGACCAACAAACCTCTCATGGAAAAACGACGAAGAGCTCGAATAAATACTTGTCTTGGTGAATTAAAGACGTTGGTGTTGATGGCTTTGAACAAAGATGTAAGTTTCTGCTATTTCTGATTTTTAACTCGGCCTAATGTATCTCCGTGATTCCAATCACCTGTCTCTGGCTTGTAGGTCCAGCGCTCTAACCCAGCATAGCTATATATTTAACAACTTAAGATTAAAAAAAATACAAAATCTTGTCTCCATGAGTGTATCTATATTAACAAACATCGTCAATGAGTGTATCTATATTAACCAACATCATACATGAGTGTATCTATATTAACCAACATCGCCCATGAGTGTATCTATATTAACCAACATCATACATGAGTGTATCTATATTAACCAACATCATACATGAGTGTATCTATATTAACCAACATCATACATGAGTGTATTTATGTTAACCAACATCATACATGAGTGTATCTATATTAATCAACATCCCTGTAGTGTGATTACTTATTAGAAATATATCTAAAAATGGATCACACTGACACAGGGATGTCGATACTAAAAACCCGATGAAGCATCTCATGCTTTAGATAGAATCCCAGAGACAAGTTTATAGATCTCAATCCAGAGTTGTTATGGGGCGAATGTAGCTATAGATTATGGGATGTTTCATACATTTTAAAATTCTTCTACACCCTTAGACTGTTGAAAATGTTAGCTTTCCACAAATGACAACTATAGTTGTTGTAATAGATAAAAATATTTGTAAACTAAGGCGACATAGCCTGTATGATAAGGATGTTAAGTCCATTTGATTCCTGTAGAACACTGACGAGCCTCCGCCTTAGGGATGTAGTTAGGTTATATAATACCCTATACCGGCAAATATAGGTACAGCGCTTTAAACACTTCGGTGGTGTTCATAATGTAACAAATCTATTAAAGAAAAAAAAGAAGAAAAATACAATATCTGGCAGTGTTGATAAATTAAATGTGTACTTGTTTTTAAATTTTGTATATGCATATGATCAACATACAATCAATAAATGATTTTGAATTGCTGACCTAATAAATTTATGTTTTGTTTCTGTTTCAGAACTCACAATTTTCCAAACTAGAGAAAGCAGATATTTTAGAAATGGCTGTCAAGTACCTTCGTCACGTTCAGAATGCGTCCATAGCAACGCATGCAATGGATTCTGTTGCCACGACGAAGTATCGCCTTGGTTACGGCGAATGTGCTCGTGAAGTCTTAAACTGTCTTGGGCAGAGCGAAACTGTTGCCGAAGATTTACGCCGTCGTGTTTCCGACCATCTGTCAAATTGCTTATATGGAGTGCAAAGCGTCGGGCGTTCGTCGATTGTCAACCAAATTAATCAGAATTATAGTGCAGAAACACCGTACTTTGAATCATCAGATATTGGCGGGGGTAGGTTCAGTCGACGTCATTATATTCCTAGTCCAAATAGGTCATTCATGGACATGACAACGCCGTTTCGACAGAGGCAATTTCCCAGTCAACGGTCAAATTCTTGCTCAAATAAACCTGTGCAAAAGGCAGACATCACAAATGTACATCAGCGGACAATAAGGTGTAAAACACGCTTAGAAAGTGAAAAGGGTTTGGTGAATTGGCAACGGACACCCAAATGTAAACCAACATGTACGGTTTCCTCTCCAGAGTCTCCGCCTGTAGCTGACACCAACAACTCTAGTGTTATTGACGAGTCATCTGACAGAAACTCACATCCGTATAGGAGAGAAATATCAAAAAAACGCAAATTAGCAACAGATTTCAATCAGTCTAAAACCAACACTGAAATGAACTCCGGACAAGGCAGTTCAAAATATTGCCGCCCAGCGGAGGATTTGGAGGCAACTGGAGATAAGTCAGAGGATGAGTCAGTTTGGCGTCCTTGGTAACACGCCACCGGTCACCTTAGATACATACGATAGCATTTGTATAGTAAATAATATTTGGAAACGAAAGCGAAAGAGAGAGGCTGCGTGGTAGCGTGTCGGTAGACCAGTGCTGATCGATTTGGTCTCCCGTCTCTGCCCTTGTAGATGTTGTAGTAGTTTCATACTGTTTTATTTGTCAAGTTGCAAATTTGTTTAAAGACATGGCTGTCGGCAGACGTATTTGAGGTGCTATAATATATGGGAATAATGTCCGACAAGATTCCTGTATATAATCATTAACTTTCGTTCAGAGGGTTTTTTTTATCCTTTAAAAGTTATGTTTGAATACGTGCAGTGCTGTAGTATTTTTGTCGGGGAAATAACTTTGTTCAAAATACTATTGACGAGGACCCTCTGATCTAGAAAGAATTGATTCAGCAGCTTTGATAAAGGTTAAGCCTGGCCAGTACCTATCTCCTACAGTGCTCCATGGACGTTCATTAAGTGCTCATATATTTTTATATTTTGTTTTTATTGGATTATTCAGAATTGCATTATTTTATACATGTATATGTTCATCTTGCCAGTGACATATTGTGAATTGAATTAATAAACAATATTTGAATTGAAACATTTAAACCTACTCACTTGTTGTGAATTATTTCTTAAATACTATTTGAATTAAACCATTCAAACATACTGTATACGTAAATTTCCTTTTCGGATCCGGATTTGATTGATAATGTATTTATGGATTTGTAATAGAAATGAAAGCCTTCGGTTTAAACTATCGAAAGCATGGAAAAGAAAAACATTAGAACAACGCTCAAGAAATTGCAACTATCGTTCAGTATACAATAGATATGGGGCTACCCTTACACAATGTACTTTGAAATTTTCTGGTCAAACGGCCGTAGATATATAAGCTATGGCATACGTGTTCTTTCTTTCTTTCTTTCTTTATTTCTTTCTCCCTCCATTCCTTCGTTTTGCCTTCCTCTCTAAAAAACCCTAAATCTTATCGGGGCTTGTTTTTTGTCCTACTTAATTATGCTTGCTTGCTGTCTTTCTTTCTTTCTTTCTTTCTGTCTTTCTTTCTTTCTTTCTTTCTTTCTTTCTTTCTTTCTTTCTTTCTTTCTTTCTTTCTTTCTTTCTTTCTTTCACCCTCCGTTCGTTCGTTTCGCCTCCCTCTCTTCCTTCATCCCTTCCTTCTGTTTTTCCTTCTCTCCTTCATTCATTCATTTATTTATTTATTTAATCATTCATTCATTCATTCAGCAGCAGCAATAAAAGCAGCATTCGCAAAACTCGGGCGCAATAAGACATGGTGTTCATGTAAGCGAGACGCACCCTACACAAGCTACGTTCTTTAGTCAGAGCACCAGGGCAACTAAAACACCTAAACATTTCCGGGGTTAATTCTTTGTCGTATTTAATTTTGATTTCACTCTTTCGCCATGAGTGAAAATGAGTGAATGAAACCAATAGAGGAAAATTCAGTACAAACACAAATCAAAGTTCAGCCTCTTTCATTAAACTTTTAAGTCGTTGTCACTTTAGTGCGATTAAACTCAGATCGAGGTATAATTACCCCATATCAGACTACAAGGGAGACGTTGTTTAATTCGTTCAAATTGTATTTTAATTTTTTTTTCTGTTCTTAAAGTTAATGTTGTATTATTGTATTCTCTTAAAACACGTTTGTATTACCCTGACAAGACAAATAATAACATAAACCGATGCGCAAAGTGAGTGAGCACCTAACCGATAGGCTATGCTATCAAATTCACAGGCGACCTTCTCTATCGTGGAGAAGGCAAGTCTTGTTAGGTTCTCTCCCTTTGATAGACGATCTGACGGGCGAGTACACGCATAAAGATGCTAAATGATTTTTGTTGTGCCGATTAGAAAGTGAATATTATCAATAGTTTCGTTATGGCTGAGTGGTCTAGGTCGCCGGCATTCAGTAATGGCGCTTCGGTGCCTTACTCTGAGGGTATACAGGGATAGAGGCTGTTCTGAGACATTGACTCCAAAAAACACCCGGGCCATATTTTTTATCATATTAGAGTAATTTCACGCGCAAAGGAGTACAAAGGGACGTTGGTTTGAAAAAAAGAAATTCTAGAGTATAAGTTTTTAACGACATTAAGAAGTGGGGTAACATAACTATGCGATTTCTGGATAACCACTTCGTTTCGATAAATTTACACCTGATTATACAAGCATATGTATCGAAACGTTGTGTTGTATCACAAAACAAAATGTGGTTATCCAGAAATTGTTAAAGTTAAATCTAGTTAAATATAGTAAAATCATCAGGAAATAAAATGTCAGACAATAGATCATATTTGGAAGAACTTCATAAAAACTAATACAGTGACTTGAATTTTCTTTGGGATATTGATTTTTATTGTACAAAATCATTCACTGAAGATATTTTTCCATAATTTAAAGGTTGCAGATTTTTGGCGGTTAAAAGTTCATATCTTTACAAAGATCTTTGATTTTCAATGACCAACTATAAAGATTTAGATAGGCGTTTTGGTGAAATTAACGCTATATGTTCGGACCAAAGCCTTTGTCTGGGTGGGTAGACAAGTGTTTACGCGGAGTGCCATTCTTATCAGAATTTAACTCTCATCACCTCGTCCGGGTCTTATTAATAAAACTTAATGGCATGTTTTAATAAGGGTAAATACAGCTATCGAGGGTGTATGTATATAGAGCTGATGGTAATCTGGGAATAGGTCGGACTAACTTTATGTCTGTAAACATGTCCCCCGTAGCCCGACCAGGTCATTTTGCAGGTCAAAAGTTTAGAGTACAACTTGATATTTGCTCAAATATTCCCATATAAGACAGGAGTCCTTGTAAAACTATCAAAAGGCTGTGGACTTCTGTCTGACGCGACATGTTTTGACCACTGTCAAATACAAACGGCGATAAGGTCTCGCAAAGATCAAATGTCGGAAGCTTTATCGAATTATCCTTATATCGTTTATAATAAACCGAGTATGCTTAGTCATGGACAATGTAGAAATTCAGACCTGGGTTTTGTTTTAAATCACAGGTTTTGTAGATGGAATTTTCATTATTTATTTATTTTTTGCATTTCCTCTTCGACCAGGTGATGTTGAATGTGGCGAACATTTTTTTCCGTTTTGTCAAAAATTGACATGTGTGTCTTGTAGTGTCTCTGGTGATATAACATAGACAATATGTTTCCCCGACACTGGTACATGCAGAATTTAATCATAGTCTAAGATGGAAGGGTTATGTTAATTTTATAAGCCTCGAGCTAATGCCCTTGTAATCTTCCACCTCAAACTTAATGACACTACATCGCAGTTAAAGAAACATTATATTGTCTTAAAACATATGTCTTGTCTATTGACAATGCTGTACATTTCTGACAGTCCATATATCATGGTACTCCTCCATCTCAAACTTTGTGACGATATATTGCAGTTAGGGAAATATTATAGTTTCTTAAAAGTATGACTAGTATATTGACAATGTTGTTCATTGCTGACATTTCATATCTTCAATTCACGATATTTGTTTGTGTGAGACTGTTGTTATACTGTATGAGCTGACGTCGTTTCAGTGTCTGTGCGATAAAGTCTCGTATAATCTCTCTGGCGATGAACGAATTGGTTAATATATGGGGCAGATATAGCCATAAACACCGTAACAGATATATCAGTGGTTGTAACAACATACGGATAGAGAAAAAACGTGTAATTCGTTTCGTGTAATGACATAACATGGTATACAATGTGTAAAACATTATGTGACATACCGCAAACATGATCAACATGTTGCTTTAAATTCTTTGATCAAAGATCTTCAATAATTTATCACCACGAAATGGATTACTATATACTCATTTTTGACACTAATCACTCCCCGCCTCAAATTAAATGTTCATTGTAATTAACAACAGTTTACGATAAGATATCTTTTTTCATATAATTAGGCGTTTTGTGTTTTGTTGTTTTTTTTTATCTTTCTAAGAGGAAGAGGAACAACAACTATCAATCAAAATTAAATAAATTAGAATACAATTATAATCTTTATGAAATAAAAACTCAACTTAGAATGTTCCCACGGCCAATCAAAAGGCAGAATTTGTATGATTTAATTAAAACATACTGCAGTGGAGGCTGATTAGTGTTTGATTGAATGGGTGTCGGATTACACAGACACTGGACGTGAAATGCATTTTAATACACATAGATTGAATCTAAGGAGGAATCTGTTTAAACGTAGGTTACTATTTGCTTCATGCATAATTTTACAAAGTTTAAATTTCTTTATTTAATCCGCACTAATCCATTTGAGAGAATTATTAATGAATGTTTTCGCATATATACCGTAATGGTGTCTTAGAGTTTTAATAATCGTTTGGGAAATAAGTCTCGGTGAATTTCTTCTCTGCTGATTTTTGACACCTAAATTAACTGCGATTACCGGAGTGGGCAGTGCACCTCATTAGCTACACATCTACAACACTCTAATTCACCATGACCTTTGTAGGACCATTAACAATATATCACCAGAACGACACCCTTTGTTAGCTTTCTGGTCATTTTATTTGATTGAAAGGCTAACGCGATTTAAAGAGAAGGAATTGGGCTAAACAATGCACGGAGGTTAGTTTGTTTTTCCATCCAGTTTGACACCTCGACAATGAAACAGCCAGAAAGCGACCGGACATCTGGACCATGATATATAGACATCTTTAACAATGCTAGCATCGTTAATTTCATGTTGACATGTTTACTGTTGTAAATGTCTTGGAGGTTGGACAACGCTAGCATAAGTATAGAAATTCCAAAAGACACATGAATGGTCTTGGAATTCCCTTACACGGATGAGGTGTAGATTTCAATAGGGCCTTTGTCGTAGTGCCGTAATGACCATATCATGAAGCCCGGGGCGAACGGTATTGCACGCCGCATCGCCTACAATAGAGTGTCAAGGCAGGTATAGAAGGTGGAGTAGCTTACTGATATGTTTTCTATTGTGTTGATTTTCTTACCGCGGTGAGCGTTCTTTGTTTGGTCAGGTGAAGCTGTAGCTTATCGCGGGCCGATTAGTGTCAGCAGTTCGGGACGAATAAGGCAAGCGTATCGGACAACAGTATTTCGTTCAGTGAATGGACTCAATTGTTAGCTAAAGATGGTAGGGATGAGTTGCGCGTGGCTACCAGTTCAATAAAATAATGCCCGAACAATGGTTGCTTGAGCGGGATAAGCTGGGCATAAAACAGCATACCGTTACAGTGTAACTCCATCGTTACGCCTCAGTGGCCATGTATATTTCACTGGCTGGGGTACGCTTAGTGACACTCTGCTCACGCGCTCCACCCCTCGTGTCACAGCCAGGTGCTCACAGGTAAACTCATTCAGCATCCCCGTACCCCGCGCGTCACCACGCCTCAGATTCCAATACATGCGCTTATTAATAGCTGCATGCCATCACATGCCTATTAAAGAACTGTTATACATTGCCCCGGGTCAGTTTTGACGAGCACTTGTCGTCCCCGAGAGGATGTCATAACGGTAGAGGTGATCTCTTATAGACTCCGAATGAATCTGACACGGGATGAAATATATCACCTGTACAATCAACATCTGTTCATCGTTTTAACTGGCATTTTTATTAAACTCTTTCCAATTCTTCCTAGCTGCCCACTGATATACTTAATTGAACAGCTAAC
The DNA here is from genome assembly GCA_030265115.1 of Mopalia vespertina. Lineage (NCBI taxonomy): Eukaryota > Metazoa > Mollusca > Polyplacophora > Chitonida > Mopaliidae > Mopalia > Mopalia vespertina. The sequence goes on from JAQQZZ010074184.1 coordinate 33,568, forward strand.
ACTTAAAAACGATGTATTCGATACAGTTCTATGCAATCAAAACAATAAGGCTGTATTTTCGATATTTTCTGTTCTCTTTCTTGGTTTGAACCGAGTCTAGTAATCAGTCCCGTCCTAAACGACAAAAATATTTTTCCATTAACAGGGCTTTGATTTTGATACGTATAGATACAATACATTATTGTTATCAGAAAAGTTCATTATTTCTTTCTTGGCGTCCCACTTTGATACATTTGTTCATTTTGCCAAATCTATTTCTACGTGATAAATATCTGCCGTAAGCCCCTGCTAGCGAGACACTCGCGTTCGGATCCCGGTGGAGGAAAGCTTACTTGTCTTTATGTACAAAACAAATGTATATAAATAAAAGAACGCAAACACATGAGTTTTTTTACAGCCTATCATTGCAGAGTATATTATTTATATTTAATCAAAATAAAATTGATTTATTTTACGTGGCTTTTCTTCGGAGGTTAACATTTTAGTATTATAATCTAAACTTAAGAACGGTGTGAAACGATTTTTGTCTTACCAACTAAAGAAGGTATCTACATGCCCTTAAATGATGGTCTCAATCTGATGGAGAATGGTGTGGAAAGAGTTTGTTTTCCCTACAACATAAAGTTATTATCTATATGTCATAAAAAAAAAATCAAGACGTACGCTAGCTTATATCGGGATTTGATTCGTTATTTGATCAATATAAGGTTGGTCCGCGACGGACACTATCAATTAATTTCTAAGTATTACGACTATACCACTGAGGATTTTTTATATAGCAAAGGTATATAATAATAACTCAGAAAAAAAAGATAATGAATTTATTTTGACTTTTTGAACTTGAAAAGTTACGATGTCTATACGCCCCCAAATAATATCCCAGTATCAGAACAAACCAATTCCAAACAAACCATGATTTTTTGCGTCGTAGTTCCATTCTACGAAAAACCTTTTTTCATATATGTGGGGTCGTTCCCATGCAGAATATTTAAAACATGTGCGAAGAAAAAAGGAAATCCAGTTAAATAATTTACTTGTAATCTCTTACAGAACCAGTTTGTAGTGTTATTGCGGTCTATTTTCACAACAAACTTTAACAGATGGTGCAAGTTTTCTCAAGTACGTTTCCTCATTAGAAACCAAGTTATAAGAGGTTTAAGTTTTAAAAAAGTCTGCAGGCAAAACAAACTGTATTTTATAAAACTTGTAGGAGGACATGTCCCACTTCATTGTAGGCAGCTGTGTGTCTTTTTTAACAAAACGACGAGAAATCGTGAGGTATAACAAGGGATATTTTGTCTTTTTCTTCGAAGTTACTGCTCGCACGGTACAGCGATGTGCGCGTAACAAAGACTAACAGCATTACTTTGGGGGTGTCCGAACGACCTTCATTGTGCCGCATCAATCACGCCTAAATTCCACAAGGAGTCACAATGACCAAACGTCAATAGTGAAATAGGAGATCGGTGGACTGTGTTCTAAGAATTGACCTTTAGCGACGTACTTCTGGTCAGATAGACGAGACTGAATTGAAGCCTGGACAGTGGTCGTTATAGGCTGCTAATAAGACTCGAGTCTTAACGCCGAATGAATGTCCCCGAAGTTCGCAAAAAAAGAATTACCTCGAGGATTTTCGGCTTCTAAAGGATTTAGGTATAGTGTTGCTTCGTTTTATTTTTGCCCGAAGGCGTGAGGAACAGCTAATTTCCTTCCTGACGCCTGACGTGCTAAATAAAACCCCGGCTAATCCGACTTAGAACGTCTTTGCTGAAAAGCCAATAAAATACAGAGATAGAGCTGATTAAAACAGCACGGATTTTTAGGTACAATTTTTTGTTTGATTCATCGAGTATTCCTTGCTTGGTTTGTCGCACAAAAGTATTGCGTCTGTAGTTATACTCTCTGTGTTGTGGCTCGAAAAGCTGCGCTTGGATATAGCATCGATTTCAGAAGACGACGATTAACGTATTTCTAGTTAGAAAGGCTAGATCGAACCCGTGCGATGTCAATACTCGTCAATACTCTTCCTAAATGAATAATTTCTGCAAAAATTATAAGCAATTTCAACAGAGCGTCGGCCCGCGGCCGTGGCTAAGGGGTAAGCATGTGCGCTTACTAAGCCTAATTCGATGTACCGTTCACAAGATCGAGTTCGTCTGTCGATCATCGGGTATTTGAGTGAGTCACACGAAGTGGCTCCAGCAATCGCGGGGGTGGTTTTTACGATGTTTCCTCACGGTTTCCGCCGTAATGAGGCAAGGAACAGTGTGAAGTGGACAGTCCGTCTTCATATAAGTGAAATACCCTTGAGTACGACGTCAAACCCCAATCAAACAAACATACAAGGCTGGCGTTTCAAGGAAACTTTCTGTGTTATGCTGGTGCCTGGAGATCTAAAGGAAAGCGGATCAAACACTTCACATTGTATGGTTGTGCACCAGTTTCTATTTTGTTGAAGTGCATTGTTGCTCTACAAGGTGGGCTGTTGGTTGGAGCTTCCTGTTGCACTGGTGCTCTAGGCTAAGGGCAAAATGAGCAAAACGCTTTATGGAGTTGCTACTTCGCCTATATGTGACCCGCTCCAGCACAATATGGACTAAGTCACACAAAGTGAAAATTAAGATATGGGTACATTTTAGAAGATCTTTGTATTACCGTTAAAATGATATATCATATATCTACAACTGACTAAGTTATAGCTATTTTAGTATGACAAAGACGGCCTTTGTACTGGACACAATTTTTTAGAAAACTGGCTTTAAAATTAGATAATTGCTACGGAAATACAAAAGTTCAAAGTCCGTTGTAACCTAACCTTAAATTACACAAAACTTTCCACAATTGCTTCAGGTTATTTTTGCCAAAATCTCAATATTGACCTGGTATGCCATTTTTACCGTTAGCTCAACCCACGAACAATGTTGTGCGACTTAGTCCGTATTTTGCTGGAGCAGGTCACCTATTTTTAGTATATCGTCGTGTGAGATGGGTGATTTGAGTAAGTTGTCGTTGCCCTGGTGCTCATGAGCTAGGGGGCAACATGACACCACTTATGTAGTCTTTGTCTTGTAATTGCCCAGTGATACTATAATAATGATGTCGGTGACCTCAGGAGTGGCTTTCCTTACACAATTATGAGAGTAATAGCTTTAAGTGGGATATTATTCCTGAAGCAAAGCATTGGAACTATGACCTAAGGGGTTAAGCCAAAAATCAAAAGTATGGTGTCCAAAATTGTTGTATTGCATCACTTTTATAGTATCTGGGTGTCCAATTTGTACAGTCTCCCTATCTTGCATGTAAAAGTTTCTTAAAACAGGGTGTCCGAATGAGGCAATTGTTCAATTCAGGGTGTCCATTTGGACTGGTGGACACCCCTCTGCCTAAGCCCTTATATGCCCATCAAATTATCCTGCTTCTTGCAACTGTACACTTACATTCGGCCTCCCTAGCTTCCTGGTAGAATGGATACTGGATTTATTGTCATGTGATCTCCAATGTAGAAAGTTAATTGGAGCTCTATGGTGTTCACTTATCATTGCGTCAAAGTGTGAATCGTTAAGTTAGACTCGGAGCAGGAAGCTATGAATCATAGCTGTGTTAAATATAATTGCAGCATAACAATTGTAGAAATTTTAATTGGTTATATCCCTGTTCCTTTTTACGCTGGATCAGATGATAAATGTAAGTTAGCCAGAAATATGCTGCAACAATATTACACAGACCCTGAATTATAATTTATTAGGTCAGATCCTGTTCAAATTAAAAATTTAAATAGGGCTATAATTATCTCAAGGGGAGCTAACTCCAGCTGCAAATTTCAACAAAATGTGTTGAACATTGAATGGAATTCTACTGGAATTTTGAGTTCAGTCTTTTACCATGTTAGTTAGACCAGAAATATTCAGCAACAATGTTCAGCAGATTGAGAATTGCAATGGGAGCCTCGTAATGTCAAAAAGGGGGCGTTACATGCGGTCCTCTGACGTCAAATAGGTCGAGATTCATAGACTTTTTAGTGCCGTCACAATGAAAAAAATGTGTTTGACGTCATTTAAAAGCTCCACCAACACGAATGTTTTGATGTCAGAGGACCGCTTTGTATGTCTAAAATTACCTCCCTTGCCAATTTCCCGAGACTCCCATTGATAAATTACAATTCTGTTCAAAGTTACAGCTCCAGTACAATTATCTCCAGGGGAGGGAACTCCAGCTGCAAATGTCTAAGATCTATGATGAACATGTGAGTGGATCCTACAGAATTTAGATTTCTCATCCAGAATTTACTTCATCCAGACTTTATTTCACCATGTCTCCTGATCACTTCCTCGTCGAGTGTTTATTTGAAAACTGGACGGAGAACTGATTAGGGCATGCTGGTGAACCTTTCTTCAGATGCGTGGACTGTTCTTCAGACGCGTGGACCGTTCTTCAGACGCGTGGACCGTTCTTCAGATGCATAGACCATTCTTCAGATGCATGGACCATTCTTCAGACGCGTGGACCCAACAATAGGTTTAATGTATAATCATATAGTTTTACATAGCACTAGAGGAACATTTATTTTATGATTGTGTTAGTAACTGTTGAATTACAGAATAAAACGCTGTCATATTAGTAAAATACCCTGCATTAAACACCACTCTATCGTCAGACCAATGAAACTTTGTCAATCATAGCATTAAACCCCAATCAAACAAAAACTCTCAGCTTGGAAATACAGGCCTGTGCTGTAATCTTTTCCATCATAACCTCAAAATCTGTCCTCTTAAATTGTGTGAGGTAACCTAACATTTGCATTTTCCCATGGTTTGCTGATTTTTTAAATACATAATGTGCCTTGGTGAAAAATAAAGGAAAATTCCTTTAAAACACAAACTTCATTGATCATCAGATGAAAAAAATTTGGATAACAACTTTCTCAGTTCAATTAAAATAAGAACAGTTTATTGTATAACAACTTCTCAGTGTAATTAAATTAAAACAAGACCAGTTTATTGGATAACAACTTCTCACAGTGCAACTAAACTAAAACAAGAACAGTTTATTGGATAACAACTGCTCACAGTGCAACTAAACTAAAACAAG
>JAQQZZ010074185.1:0-20902 GCA_030265115.1 Mopalia vespertina
GCTAGATTTTTAAAATATTAATACCCCCCCCCCCCCCCACCCTCCTCGAAGCTAAAACCACTAGGGTGAGCCAATGACAGTATATCCATAGACTTTTTCTCCAATTCCGATAAAACGGTTCCAAATAAACACATTCACAGAAATACTGAGATTTGATCAGACGGTTTGGAATGAGTTAAAAATATCATGTAGAGGATTCAGTTTTTACAGATTCAAACAGAAACAGAGGTCAGCCGCTAGGTCTAAAATTTATGCTTGTAAAGATATTCAGAAAGTTTGAATAGTTGAGCTGTTTTCAATGATAACACTTTAAGGCTGAACTCACAGACCGAAGAACCGAAAGCATGTCAACGGGAACGCCAGGGCTTTTTATGGGTAAACTCTAAACATACCTTCAGCCACAGAAGAGTGCTCTGCGAGCCGTCTGTGTCAACAGATCATTCGGTTCTGTAACAGACAGTCACGGAATTAGCCGAAGATTTGTGTCACGTTATTTAACCGCTGCTAAGATCTGAGGTTAACAGAAGCCAACTGTCAGAGAGAAAGTGCGACGCTAATATTCTAACACTGTCTCACCCGTCTGACATATTTGATGTGGAACGCAAGAGGTTTATTTTCACGTCATACAGGGATTTCCTAAATTTACAATTCTAATCCTTACACCAACAGTTCACTATTGGCCAGTATCTGCATTTACCACGGTATCGGTTTACTGAACGCTGGGAAATCGACCAACACAACCAAATAACTAAACGTGCTGCCATATGGTGAAGGGGTGAAGGGGTGAAGGGGGGAGGGGGGGGGGGGGGGTGTAGGTATAACGAAATGTAGTGCCCGAACGCAGATACCTTTACGTTTGAATCGGTACTCTATATTGCCATCATATAACGAACGAGACTTTATGAATGTTCAACCTCTGTGTATAATTATTCGCAGGGGAACGTTTCGGAAGAGATATTAGCAGCGTTTTCAAGTTATGTTTTGATTCCAGCTTATAAATGCTTCTCTATAGCACGTTATAAAAAGGAACAATCAAACGAAATGTGAAACGTTTTAATCTGATCGGATTTACTGGTTTGTTGTAAAAGACCTATCAGAGGAACAGTAAGCTTATATATTATTACACCTCCACATACGGTACCATAAACATTCAAGTCGACTGGATTGCTAGCACGCGATTTCCATCATGAGGAAAAATATAGTTTACAGCGCAGAAAGGTCAATTCAATAGATCCGAATTGGGTCGTAGCCATTGCTAACAATGTTATATTTAAGAATTCTGTAGTATATTTAACAGAGTATAAATGATTAATAAAACTAGCTGGTGCTGATTTCTGATCAACATCCCGATCCTCTCTCAACACGAAGGCGATCTGTTTGTGATATTTTTTGTTTGGCGTCCTATGACTGTCCTGTCTTGTCTTTGCTTGTTACCAGTGGTGTCGAGGCTGGTTTCCTTTACCCACTGGGCTGGCACGCTGTTATATGATATAAAAACCCTTAAATACGTCGTTAAACCCATATCCATCTACTTTACAGAAGAAATAAAAGATGATCGGAATGCTTGATGTACGACGGAGACGGTTTCAGTCAGCCGGAAACATGCCCTTCATACGCCAAGGCGCACAGTCCTTGAAGCAAAAAAGACAGTAGTTGTAGACATGCTGTTCTTCAAACAATCAATGCTAAATGTTAAACAGTGTAGTCAATAATGCTGAAGGTTTTATATTGGCAAGGGGTTCATGACTGACGGATTGTAAATTCCAACAGTTCATATTAGCCAACAGATCTATATATATCTCGTATGTGCATGCTCGACACACACAAAAACCGTTAAATATTTACGACTATATTCGAAATCTGTGTATGAGCAGTGGGTATCTGATTAATGTCCACTGTAGCACGATTTAACCCAGGCTAATATGCATTCTATTAAATACGACTTCTATGAAATTTGGTGTTCGGATTTATTCCAGGCGATTAAGTTAAGATACATAATTGTCTGTGCTACTACTAAGTAGATCAACATATAATTGAAAAGATTTGAACAATTCTATTAAGCGCAGAAGCCTGTTTTGAAAATTAAGCGTTTGATTAATGGATGACGCTGACGTGAAATTGAAAGCTGGGACAGGTTGCTGTAAGCGCTATTAAATTTAATTCTCTAAAAGATAACGTCACGCCATGTTAAATTGTTTGTTTGTTCGTTTGACTGGGGTTCAACGTCGTACTCGAGGGTATTTCACATATATGACTACGGATTGTCCATTCCACACTGCTCCTTGCTTAAATACGACGGAAACTCGCGAGGAAATCTAGTAAAAACCATAACCGCGATTGCCGGAGCCACACCGTGGGATTCATTCACATACCCAATGGTCGACAGACGACCTCGAACCCGTGGACGGTACATTGAAGTAGTATTGGTAGGCAGACGCTCTAACCACTAAACCACGAGAACGGGCTCACGCCATAATGAATGTCTAGCCCTAATCCGCTATTAGCTATTTAACCTGGTGTTAGCGACTAATCGTCTTTCGAACAACTGACCCCTGGTCTCTATATTGTTATACCGATGTTCCGGTTAATAGCTACCATATATCATGTAAGCCTCTTTATCAGTCATTAATCTCACGAAAGGTGAGGGGTCAGTAAGATCGCGCGCGGAACTCGTTGATCGCGGTCGAACTGAACGCAGGCCGCGGATGGAGTCCCTGAATTATGGACGGACCGTTGATGATCTGATAGGATCTTGTGGCAGATATCGCCAATTTTACGGGGCGTCTTGTCAGATCCATTTGGGTGCAATTGCATTGGATGTAATTAAATCCCTTTGCGGATAAACGTATTAAATACGCATTCGGTTGCCAATGGACAGCTGGGCCACTACTTGCGAACGTAAGTCAGCTTCGATTTGTAGGCGTGCATCATCTCGACATGTATTGTACTATACTCCAAACAAAGCTTCTTCCAAAATCTGCTTTGATTTTATTTCATGCGAACCTGTTTTTGGACAATTGTAAATCCTACTTCTACTAAGGTATCAGTATTAACTTAGAATAGACGAACTAGCGAATGGTAAGAAAATAAACTTTAAAAAAATAAACCAATTACCATTAAACTAAATTGCCTTGCTAAAATCGCTATCAACCACGACTGTTTGAGATATATTAATTCGACACGCGGCTACCACAATGCAGAAACAACCTGTCGTCCTTGCGATGTCCCGTATATACTTCCTCTTTGTCTCAATTCAACAAAACACTGTTCAGGCCATGGTAAAGATATATAAGAGGTACCATCGGCAGAAGTTACCTTTTCTTGGCAAAGAAATTACCCATTATTTTGTTATTCAAAACACAGAGCATTTCATATTTATCCGATATAACGACACTTTATTATGTCAACTAGGATAACAACTAGCAGCAAAGTCTTTAAAGACACTATATAGGAGCCAGGCTTCATGATGATAACAGCGTAAAGTGTCTAAACCTCGAGTAAATACTAGTATAAAGTGTTTTGTATTCGGAACTATGCCCCTTGTGCGAAATAGGTCATAAATTTGTTGATGAAAACTATTTAACGAGCTAGGATCATTTGTTTCATCCCCCATGTACCATTAAGATCCAATTGGTGGAATCTGGCTTGGGTTATAGTGGAATGTAAGGAACAGGTCAGACACTCGTATGGTATGATCCCGAGGGAATGTGTACGACAGGACTTAAGAACGTTATCCCCAGGCGATTTAAATCTTCAAGACGCCGTACGAACGACAAAGAATTCCTCTTTCTCCCAATAAGGCAAAGCAAAGCCTACGTATAAGAGCTATGAATGGGTACCAAATGCGGAAATTGCCTTTTCTGAAGATAGAAATACCACATTACTATCGATTATTTAAACACGGGTCAGAGATCTGAGTATTATGCCAGTCCTAATCATTACCAGCCTTTTACCACTCCTCTAATCTAACCAATTATTCTACCAAAAATGTTTATCGTATTCATGTGAATATTTGTGATTTTTTTTTACAAATGTCTCTACTAACAACGAATAGCAAATGATGTGTAATTAGTATCTAAGTTGCCAGGAAGACAAAAAAAAAAAAAAAGCATTGAAAAAGTTAACACTCAACAATTTCTCTTGTACGTGTAGGCTGTATTGAATAAAAGACAACAAGTGTCCCAAATTCTTTGATTGCATGGCTGAAATAGCAACGTGCAAGCGTAAGTAATCGGGCTAAAAGAAAAACGGACACAGAGAGTAAACAGTTTGTCTCACATATCCACCTCTGAGCTGTTCCAATGAGTCGCCTTAATTACAAACGACACAGTCAAGTAAACCACAAAAATCTCATTCATTTTCAAGCGTATGGTTTACTGCAAGGTTGTATACTTTAACAATTCTTTAAATAGTTCGAATGCCGTAGAAACTCGTATGTTTCGGAAAAGTGAATGGCAGTTGAGTAACGTGGGGTGAAGTAGATTTTGGGGGAGAGGTTTGTAACTGTGGTCTAGATAATATACCAGTGGATAAGGTCTTATTATCTCTTGCTGGGAAACAAACAGTTCACCGAATACACTTAAACGTTGAGGGAGAGAGGTAAAGCATGGTGCAAGTTAAAACATGAATTATACACCATCAGGCTGTATTATGTTTGACTGAGTATCCCATGACATATGTTTTTTCGAACCAACCCGTTCAGCAGTTGCCAATGTGAAGTGGTCAGTGGGAATCTTCATCAGTAAATGCTGTTGGCTTAAAGCGCTCGGTTGTCTGAAAGCTGACATGTAATTGTACTCCTGCAGTGTCTTAACAACTGTCAACTCTCACGCCATCAACTGACCAATTGCCATTCACCAGATCCCGTCTTTAAACAGACACACTGATAATTAACAGAATACAAGAAATGAAAACTGATGCTTTCCCAACAAATTAATGGGCCCATAAAGCACGTGCACAGCAATTGCTATAGAGCTCATCGTGGTACTGCGAAGTAACGACTCACATGTAACTAGGTAGTACCACTTAAATATAGATTTATACAAGCTAAATTTTATTTGGCTTATATATCGGTATACAAATATTGACATGTTAAATAGAAAATATATTTATGAGTTTCCCTAATTTAAGATCTTTGTAAACACTTGCATGATAGGAATTCAATTATACTTCTTTTTTATCGGGCCATTGAAAACGATGGAGTAGGAATAGGCTGTATTATTTCAAGGGTTACGTCTCGCGAGATTAAATTCTATTGAATTAAAGTTGTGTCATCTCAAATCTAATAACACCAGCTTTAACAAACCACAGACCAAGTGCTGGTTGTTATAAAAAAAACATAACACCCCGCCATTAATAAGATTGCTCTTGGAGGGGGAAGCTGGCTCAACTCAAACGTCTCCAATTGTTGTGCTCTCAAAACATAGTCTTTCTGTACATTTTTATCACTACATTTTCTTCACAAGAAAAAATCTGTACGGTGTCGGATGAAACGTGTCAAGTGATAGACATTCTGCGGAAACATTGTGGGTCCAATTTATGTTTCCATCGGAATCATTGGAACTTTAAGAAAAAAAAATCGCGTTCTGTTCTTAATGTCGTGCCAACTGATAACGTGCCATCGTGGATCGATTCTTTTCGATTTTGACTATACATTGACTCACGTCAGTGTGGAGTACTGTCAAGGGTTTAGCGAGTGATTCTTCTCCCCAATAACACAGTTAGAGATGAGAGAGACGACAAGGGGTCAACCAGCACAATCTGAATACAAATCAGTAGGCCTCCTATCTAATAAAGAGCCACTCACAGAAAATATTACTTCTGGGACGTTACACGAGTAGGCGGCAGATAAATATTCCATTGTTGTTCCATAACGATGTCCAAAGTACACAGAAGTGACCTGTGGTAAACGCTATATAGTTCTTATACAATGGCTTCTTGGATATATTAACATTTCAATCAAAAGCGTGCAGTCATACCGCGAATTTATTTTTGAACATCACATTTAGTTGTTCGTTTGTTTGATTGATTGGTACGAAATTGGGTACCAATTCAGCAAATAAACCAACAAATACAAGCAACACGTATACGATAGTCATTGTTGGTATTATTAGGAAGATGTACCTGTTTTTAAAAGCTCGACTGCATGGATTAAACTACACAACAAATGATTTTGTTATCTGTGGACGAAATTTCTCACGTTTATACGAATCTAATGCATGTATCCCGATGTACTTTAATTATACATCAATTAGAGAATAACCTATTGATAGACGATGTTGACAGAAACTGTTCATACGGTAAACCAACCGTTAAGCTCGTGTTCGTGCATGGTGGTCAATCTAAAGAAGAATCGCCATGGTGATTTTATTGGTTTGTACATTTTCATTGTAGAGAAAGCAAATTTTGCTTGTCTCCACTGCCGGAGTTCGAATTCGGGTGTCTGGCTAGCCGGGTCAGCGACATATTCTGGAAATTATTGACAATTCAATGGTACATCTTGCCATATGTTATGGTGCGCTTTTAGAAATAATAGTTCATTGATGGTTCTTTAGGTAAGAGGATGGTTAGAAATGGAACGAGGGTGGATGTATATGGAACCACAACAACAAAAACGATTCTTTGATATAAGAAGAAAGGGAGAAATACATGGAACAGTTGCTGTGATGGTTCCATACAGAGCCATAAAGGGTTCCACCAGAGCCATGACTGAAGAACCTTAAAGGGTTCAATTAGAGCAATATTTTACTGAGAGTGTACGGTTAACTTAACACAATTACTGGTTTAGCTTGATCGCAAATCCACGGTTCAATATTGCTCAAGGTGTCCTGGAGTAGAATAAGGAACCGTTTATGACTGTTATTTATCATGAAGCATACAGCGACTACAGTGTAGGGTTAAGAGACTCAGCCACCCTAAACCAACATCAACTTCAAAGATCAACCTGTTTTGTTATCACAAGATAGGCCCAACAAATCTCGTTAAGTCGCGCACCTTCGGCGGGATTTCCCGTGTCATCCAATGTTTGAACAGTTTGCTCCGAGTAAAGCCGCCATCATAACAAGTGTATAAATGCCAGAGACGATGAAAAATGTCTCTGTTATTTTTTGACGCAGGGATTTGCTGACACCAGGCTTACAATGACGTCACTGGAAAGTTTCCCAAAGATTCCCAAAGTTATAAAGTGTAATCAGAATTTATGGCCCGTCTCTGTTAATACAGGGCAAGGTTCTTAAAGCTGGCTGCCCTTTTTTTTCTGAATTCAATAGCCCGGTACAGGTCTAGGAACGGGCGTGATATACATGTGAAATCGTTAGACTTAAATTAATTGAATTCCAGTGGTGTAAGCTTTTTTGTGTCTGCGTCGTTATCTATTAGAATTACAAATATATTTTGGACCCACATCGGAACTATAGGATGTTTTGGGGCCAAACGTGCAAACATTTGTATCACAGGTGTATATATTGAAACCAACCTGTATGTATTGAAACTATTACAGTTAACCTTGCCACTCATCGCGGTATATACAGGAACCATATATATATATATATATATTTTGAATAAATGAAGAGAGAAAAATTTGCTTGCCTCCACCGGTATTCGAACCCGGGACCTTTGGGTTACATATATTGTAAATTTAGGTATTATGCGTCTCCACAACTGTATGTAACGCGGTATATACTGGAACCATAAAGATTGCATTTATTCAATATATATTTTGTAAATTTGGGTATTATACGTCTACGCAACTGTATGTAACGAAACTGCAGTCATACATATTTTGAATAAATCATGTATATATATTTTAAAAAACGGTAATATCGGAAGAACAACTATCTTGGCACCACGCCGTTCTATATGGGAGCCGCAACTACATTTATTGAATGAAAATGTTATATGAGTATACTTCCTGCACGTTGATGTATACAACCTTCATGTTTAACTTTGTTGTGCCAATACATATATGTTATTTATATACTGTTGCATTGTTTTATATGCACTGGGTCTGCCAATAACCTGACAGTCAGCTGAAAATCTTCTCGGGAGTTTATATCATTGCAATATATATTTTAAATAAATGAATAGAGAAAAATGTGCTTGCCTATTTATATCTATAAGTCTATTAATAATGCAAATATATATGAAAAAATATTCGCACAAACCGATAGCTAAAACAGAGTTGATATTCCTGAACATGGGAAATCGAAAACTATTGGGACTCTTCGTAACGGGTCTGTGATTTATCCACCCCCCGCCCGATTGCTCCTCGAATGGAGAGGTATTTAGAAAACAAATAATGACAAAACAGGCAGGGTAAACATGGATAAATAGCCCCTCGGGTTGAGGATCTAATAAGAAGCCAGGCTTCAGAAAAGGATGAACAGCCCTGATCATTGATCACGGAGATGTTTGAGAGGGAATTCCGCTGCTTTCTGATCAGCCCGGGTCCTTAGCCATTCCCCCTGATATTTCCCTTAACTCTAGGCCTTCATTAGTTCTATTGTTTACCATAAAGCATTACCCCACAGGCCATTCGATCCGCACCCGATTTAACGAGCCTAACCACGTATCAAGGGTATCCCCAGATAAAGTATACGAGCCTTAATGACAAGGATAGATCTATATCACACGAAGGTTAGAACATTACTCATCACGCTGACGTAAAGGATGCAGAACGGATGGAGAATAAAACAGACAGCTGACATGGCTAACATGTTGGAGGAAACAATCATTAAGGTGCACCATTAGTTTTTTTATCATTTATCCTAGGTAAAACAATCCGTGATGTTGACGATAACATGTTGGCTGACTGCCTGTACATGACAAGTAACGCGAGAATGTGCGTGAAAAGCAGGTCTACATATAAAAAGAGACCTGCCCTTTAGGGTGTAACAGAAACATTTATAATGTGACTCAACCTTTCAGGTCTCTTTAATACATGTACAGTATCAAATGTGGAATGGGTTGGCCATTTACATCATACATCAGTATATTAAATTCCTAATATAAATAAGATAACACTTGGTACATGAGATTACATTACTTTTTTTAAAAGGGAACAAATACTGTAACCAAAGCGCTTTGGGACATATATTAAATATCAACATTCAACTTTCAGCGATAGAAACGAATTAGAAAGATAAAACCGAAGCACTGCATGAAGACATAACCCGTGTTTCAATCCCTAGACAACAAACATACGATTGTTTGTTCGATTGGTTGGTGTTTTACGCCGTGCTTAAGGGTATTTCACATATATGAAGCGGTGTATTCCACCAATAATTGACACTAGCACAACAAAGATGTGAATTGTTTTTATAATTTAATAACATACGAAACCACTAGAATAAAACTTAAATGATACTGATTCCTCTGTTGTATTTTATGTCTTGGTGAACCCAATCCATCTTCCGCCACGATTCGGATGTTAACACTGTATACATGTTTTAGGCAGCAACGGTTTTATCCAATAAGAGTATAACAGATTATTAATATTGTGTTGCATTAAAGTTTATTAAGGAATATATATTTCTTGATCTGATGACATCATATTCCCTATTTATATTATTGTTAAGGACAGCCATTCCTTTTTATCAATAACTTTTAGATATGGTACATCACATTTTTGCCAAAATGGGAGTAAGGTGCACGATTGGCTTTTCGCGCACTTTCTCGCGTTACTTGAGATCTACAGGCAGTCAGCCAGCGTGTTATCTGTAACACCACATGATGTTTTACCTAGAATAAATTATAATTAAGCCAATGGTGCACCTTAATGCAAAATGGGTACAATGAGTTTGATTTCCATCCAGATACAGTCAGTCGGGAGCTTGAGTCTACATGCAAGTTGATGCAACATTTTAATACGCCCAAGTTGATATGAACCCTGGCAGTCATTCCTTACAAAGCAGGGCCAGCGGCTGTTGTTTAGTGGTTAGCGTGTCTGCTTCCTAATCCTACTTCGATGTATCGTCCACGGGTTAGAGTGCGCCTGTCGACCATCAGGTCACACGACTTGGCCCCAGTGCATGGCAGGGGTAGGTTTTTCGAGATTTGTTCCATTTTTATACAAAAAAGGTATGACTGTTTTCATTTGCAACTAGTCTATCGAGAGCTTGCACTTACAGTATTGTCACAAGCACGAGCTGGTGCTGAAATTGAGTATGGATGGAACTCAGAAACATATCTCGTCACGCAGCTGTAATATCAGGGTAAGAATCCCCTAATATTGAGTACTGGTACTAGAACACATCATGTGTGGATACGCGGTGTATGGAGTGGACAGCTGTTTATGTGGAGAAATGAACATCGTATCCTCGTCAAGTTGCGGGATACTTCAGTGTTAATGGTGCGAGCTACTCGAGTGTCAAGTAGTTTGATCCATTTAGGCAAGATTCCATCGGCCGTTTGACTGAAATGTGTGCGATGGTCGAACTTTACTCCCGTTATAGATCGGCAAAATGTATCCTCAGTGACACTAATACGAGATTTGGAAACATTCCCCTGATTTGTCTAAGCTACGTATAGGTCTTAGATATCCATTAGACTGGTCCAGTTGCCAGGGACTTCTACCAATCCCAATCAATATTGTGCACAGTCACATTTTTACCGGCTTTGGAAAAACAACAAAATGGTATATGTGTTATAATGGTGACCAGTCATTAGAGTAGAGAGTGTTTCCTGATGTAGTTGTACGCACCATTACACCAATCAGATGACGAGCGGAACCGATCCAGGCGGTCACACAAACCTACATCGGCACCCTTTTGCTTAATAAAGTAGAACTAGATCATCTAATATAAGTGAAATCTCGAAGCCTATAAAGTACAATATAGAATCACCACAGGCCTTAATATCTAGGATTTCAAATATGGCTAGCATTAGGCAGATCAACGTGATGCTAAGGGGCTGAATCTAATATTAGTTCTCTTGCCGGGTAGGGGGAATATGGGTGGCTATGCCATTTCAGAGAAAATGCAGTCTCGAGACAAAAACTTAACAAAATGCCTTAAATTTAAACGGAAACAAACAAAAAAACAAACAAACAAACAGAAACAACACACAGCCCACGTAGCGCGTATTTTGAGTAAAAGGACTAATAGAAACAAATTTAGCCAGCTATTGAACATTGCACTCATGACAATTGAGCCATGTTTTTTTTTTGCCGCGTTGGTCGTGGCTTAGGATTAGAATCATCCATCTGTCTCTATATCATATACCACTGGTACAGACCTATATCATAATGTATAGCAGTCAAAACTATCTGTAGGTTTCTTGTAGCAATGTTATAGGAGATCTATTGGCACTATGTTACTCCAACAACTATACTTACTTCTAAAAGCTAACATCATAGTAACATGTATTTGCGTGTGACGTATTTAGTATGTAAACCAAAATGTTTTTTTTTATAATGAGATATATAGTTCAGTATTTCTATGCATGTAGCATTTTTGATTAATCTGTGTATGCTCTAATATCGTGTTTTCGTTTCCCAAACGTATTTCTCCTGCTGTTATGGAAATTAAAATTGTGTTATTTAACATAATTTTAATTTCCCTAACAGCAGTATTCAATGTAAGTGAGTATAATACGTCGAGGATAAAGCAGAACTCTTAAAAGCAGCATGCTCTGCAATAAAATCGTGTTAGAGTCAACAAACCTACTGCTCATATAATTAACTTCTAGGGGAATACGTTTAACAACAAATGGAGATGTGAACTGTATTGCAATCTCCAGCAGTACTCGATGTTAATTAACACAGGATGACGTTGAAATCTTCAGGGTAAAACTTTACTGATGTTTGATGGAAGAGCAGAAGATATCCTATGACAGTTGATTAAAACTGTCATATCCAGTTACCGTTAAAATATTTAAAATCAAAAAAATGAAATCCAATCCTGAGATCTGGTCTTCTAATTGACCCTTGTGAAGTTGTCTGTTTAGTCGGACAAGGAAAGGCGAAGTAACCATCAATGGATTCATTCTCACTGTTTGTTTGCGCGAATTTAAATTACATAATGTTCAACATCTCAAAATCAGTATATGCTGAAATAAACACCTATAAGTTTCAATGGACCAACTGTTTAAATAATTAATTGTAAAATTGCAAAAGACTTACCTGACAAAAATATGAAAATGACACAGAGAAATTCCACTAGTTTCTCCATTATGAAATTATTCATCGTGAAACACGCCTCGCCCTGTTAACTGGCAATAACAATGACGGATTGGAAATAAATCAGGCAGAAAATTAATTGTGTCGCAGAGAAACTCGAGTCTCGTTTAGAGAAAATGAAATCCGTTTACAGTCTAGACAACTTTTAGTGGTCCCTATCGATGTTAACTAATGACTGTCACCTGTTTGATGTGTGACCTCGTGTGCCGGGAAAAATCACAGAAAACATAAACCATGAAGATCCTTTATACATAAGACAAACCACGGTCTTCACAGCACATACAGCTTTTAAAAGTGAACCTTTAAAATCGCATCGGAACGTAAATATCCAGTGAGAAAGTTCCCCTGCTGTGTTAGCTGGCACGTCCGTCTTCCTCTCTGTAAACCGTGATGTGTCCAGCTGAGGCGCTCTATTCCTGACCGCCAGACTTCAACGGTCAACTAAACCCTCATCAACTGAAACACACGGCGGCTGCTGCACCAGCAAACAAGCTTCTGTCAACTTCTGTCCGGCCTCCACAGCTTAACATAGCGCCCAAGCTGACTGCCCGAGCAATTGGTCCCGATAACCGAGTTGGGATCCTGGGCCGTCCCGTTCAGTGATGAGAAGACAACGAGATGAAGCCGAACAGCCAGGCCTGACTGAAGGCATTCAATACAGCTATACCAACAAAATCAATTCTGGTGTAGTCATATTGTAGAAACTTGCCAAAGCTTGCTCCGAGCGCGTTTTGCATTCAATGAGGCCCAGAACTCTACTGCATATATTAGTCACGAAATGAGGCTGTGTAGAGCTAGTAGTCAGTGAGTGGAACAGAAATTGATTGCTAGAAAAACTCTCGGAACAGCAACTGTAAACCGACACATGAATTGAAAACGAGACCTGCATGGGACAAATTGCTTGCAGTAATTGTTATTGTAACATAACTCTGTTATATGTCTATTGGGATATCGTCTATATTTTCCTTCTCTTTTTAAAGATAGTATATACATGTATAACTGTCCCGTGACCACAGCGATGTCTTCTTTGAAGGATAACTACACTAAATTGATCCCCAGTTATACAGAAAATGTGATTTAAGTTTACATCATCGCTTAGTCTAAATAGTACAGCATTATTTATCACCAGTTAACGACGATTTATGAATCGATGATAGATAACTTCGGAGACTTATGTATAAGCACCAGACGGCACAGTATACTTTTTCCATAGCTGCATGTTCAGTTTGAGTTTCTCGCAACATTCTTTAAATTAATATAGCGACAAATACAGATTAGGCCTACTGACGTAATTTTGAACATTAAACAGCTTTTCAATAGCATGACAGTTTAAGCAAGGATTTATATGAATGACATTAAGCTATTTTGTTTCTCAAATAAAGCACAGTGTTTATGTAATATCTCTATCTCTGGACGTATAACATTTTAATAAGGCAGTAAATACAAAACACTTCAGTAAAACATTTAACTCTCACTTATTCCAACTTCTGTCGGGGAAAACATCCTTGAACAAGAATATCACTTGAATTATAATAAGTATATCGTTAGCTTTTTCGTACAAAGTTTCACTTGAATAAATATCCGGATAGCTATAACTTCTTTTGACAAAACTATCACTTGAATAACGACCCCTAAACCCACAATAGCCAGACTATGTAACATAAGAACTGTGCTTTATTTTAACAATAATTTGCAATCAATATGAAAGCTTACTTTTGTATTATGTTGGAAAAAAAAACAACAACAAAAAAAACCAACAAAACAAAACAAAACAAACAAACCAGCAGACAAACACAAAGTCTTATCCAGCAGAACGTTAGTACTTTGACTGGTGAAACTGGTACCAAACACCAGTCAAGTCACCAAATGAAAACCCAATAATTGACCCTATCAAATGAAAAGCAACCTCTACAGTTAAAGCTACGTTGTACGGTCTTAACAGAATAGAACACTTTGCATGCTATTGTTGTATATACTGTTGAGATACACTCCTTTCATAAAAGTAAAATACCCTCCAGTACGGCATTAAACACCTATCAATCAGTCAATGAAAGTAACCCCACCACATCCCACCAGGTAAGACACAACTAACATTTGAAGGCAGGGGTCAAATGGCACCATAAGTTATATAAATCAACAGATGTGTGTCGATGCATTCTCAGCTGATTTTATTGTTTATAGATCTATACGAAACCAGTTTATCGTCGCTAAAAAATATAGTTTATATATGTTTGGTTTAGATTTTTTTCTTGGCACACAGATGTGTATATTTTAAATAAAATCCCCACTGTATCACTAGCTTGTTAAAGGCGGTATTACCAACACCGTAATATTATCTGAATCAAATACAGAATCTGCTTAACCGGATGTAATGTTCCACTGTTACTGATTTGAATGATGTACAACGCATTTCCTCGATATGAAGGCCCGTTAATAAGCGGCCTTATTAATTACTGTATTAATCGGATTATTGGATCAATTAGTGCGAGGGAAGTAGGTGTTACACATACGCCTGGTGGATTTGTTCCTTGTCACGTTAATTCTACCGAGGATGGTGATTTGGGAATTATATATGTAAATATCACTCGCTTTCTAATAAGTCGATATGAAAATTGGTTTGTCGTATATAGCAGTGCAATTAATGACATCAAATTACATACATTAATCAACCGACCAATCAAATTAATCGACCGACGACCATTCAATCAGATTAGATGTACGTATTTATTTATTTGAATAGAAATAATTTAAATAACCCGACAACCTGTTATCGTATTTAATTAAGTTGAAGACACATCATGATAATTTACCAACTTAAAATTTAAGGACATCATAGTCCATGAAGAACGATTGTAAGTCAGAGAGTAGGGATCCAGAACGTGGCCAATGAAATCAGAGGGAGTCCGCCATAAAATATGACAATATGACGGTCTTTGCCTAATTTTCAATGAATATTTTCTGCTGAACTGGAATAAACATATTTTATTTTCATGATTTGGTTGAAACAAAACCCAAAATTGTCATGAGAAATGAATAAAATTCGTGGTGGTTCTACCGTGAGCATCTGTAGCTCAGTCGGTTAGAGCGCTGGCCCTGCTATAGCAAGAGGCCCGAGTTCGAATCCAGGTGGAGGCAAGCAACATGTGCTCTTCATAACCAATCTTAAGGGCATCGTTTTATGTTGTTCCCCGGTTGCTTCCCGCCATCTATATAGCTTTCTTGTTCAATATTTTCTACACAATAAATGTAATGAAGAAATCATTGTATTCAGCTACCGGAGACCGAATCCAGGACCCTGCGGTTTACAGGAACAACACTACAGAGGGAACTATATTGTCAAGTTCAAGTTCACGTTCAACTTTATTACACCCAGACCAGTCATACTGGTGTATGGGGATACATTTTGAGTCAAAGTCGGGACATTCCAAAACAGTTGTCTTCCAAGTTCGATGGTGAGATGAAGTCCCATGTGCTTCTTATTGCCATAGCTACCTCGAGCTATTGTTACACCTGTTGTCGTGGAGACTCGGCACGCTCTGAGCTGAACCCACGTGGGTGTCATTAAAATGTTGAACAAACACAAGGCCGTTCATTCCGATGAGATCTCTTTGGCCAACAATTAAAAGATGTAAAGATCTAAGAGAAAAGTGCTGTGATCCCCCCGGGTTAAAGGTTATGTTGGAAAATGCGTGTGTCCGTCACGATCAACGCAGAGTTGATTGAAGTCATTTTGAATAGGTCGTTAACGGTAAGACCTCCATCAACAAATTTATAAATCAAAATTAAAAAAATAAAAAACAAAACAAAAGATTATTAAAAAGAAAACTGAAGGTTAGTGTTTAAAACAATCAAGGTACAGTTCAATAGAATTGGCCTATATAATAATGATAATAAAACAGCTAACTGGTATTTATGTTGTTATCTATGGGTGTGAAATTGGAAACAAAGAACCAGTACGGATTGGAGTGAAGCGTCTAGGATGGAGACATTGTTATCCCTGTGGGTTCTCCTGTAGTTTTCAGTGAGAATATAATCTCATCACGTAAAATAATAGATCATTCTCGTGCATCCTTGCACCGGTACTTTTTATTTGTTTGTTTGTTTGTTTGATTGATTGGGGTTTAATGACGTACTTTTGTTATTTCACTCAAATGACACATCGGCTCATGTTGGGCTTTATTAGCTCTAAGAACACCAGGGTAAAAGGAAGCTCCCTCCCAACCCTCTGAACGGTACGTTTTGAGTTGGGGAATAAATGCATCGTGCAAGGCTTTCAATCGGAAACAAAGTCCGAATTTCTACAACGGAACTTGAGAAAATCCGGTTGAAAATTCTCTTCAATTTTACCTCTTCTTTGTCAAATCACGACGGCGTTAAATATTTCTGCTTGGAAAAGGGCAGATGTCAAATAATATCTCAGGACTTAACAGTGGGACGTTTTCCGTAGAATAATTGACAATCAGAGCGTCGGACTGGCGGTATAAAAGCACTAAAACCGACAGATGGTCTCATTATGAAATATAGGGATTTGTGATGAGTCCAGATTGCTTTTAGACTGGTCAGCTAAGATTACTGTACTGCCCATTGTGGATCAGCCCCATCTCTATCAGGCGGTAATAGTGACCAGTCGGTTGGCTGGGTGGCCTCTTGCAGGACGGGTGTTAAGCCAATGAGGATGAGTGGCCTCTGGTTACTGAAGCGTGACTTCACGCGTGGCATGGAACGTGTGCGTGCCATGAACTTCATTTGTAACAATTAGGCAATTCACCATTACAGGTTCTAACCTTTAGATAATCACCTTCGGGCTTCAAGTGAGAATGTTGATGTTCTGTGCAGTCATCCAAAAAATAAAATGTTTCCAAAGTTTTGAATGCTGTTAAACGCCCTTCTTAAATGTGCATTCGCGCGGATTTATTTTTGTAACGGTTTCATGGGATTCCCTTTATTTGAGTTTTGATTAGTCGACTGTTTTATACTCGTTTATCGACCAATCAAAATGCTACAAATAAGGGGAACCCTTTGGTCTAAACTACAAATCGTACCGTGAGAATGGACCTAAAGGGCACTTCTTTTGTTATGGATGACAACAATTCTTTTACAGATAGAAAGAGGCGCAGACTGATGACTGGATTTATATTTATACACTGTTATAAATACATATATATTCTAGACGAGTTTTATAGTGACAGGGAAACAAAATAGCAACAAGATACATGCATATAAGGTGTTAGAATTTATTGCTATTCATGATAAATGTATCATTGGCAAAAGAAAGGCATCATTGGCAAAAGTTGTTCTCTTTCAAAGTGCCCATGTTGGTCCTCAGATAGTGCCGTCGTTTCCATTAGACCAATACAGAAGAGATATCACGTGAGCAGGCTGAGATCGACAGACCATACCATCAGAATCTGTCATGGCCGAATTATAAGTATCGGGCCTACCGGTGACATCACGTGCAACTTTAAATTCAGTCATCAATCTCAACATACAATATAAGATACGCTTTGAACAATAATAAAAAAAAATAATAAATAAATAAATAAATTAATAAAAAATAGATAAATAGATAAAAAAAAAATAAAAAAATAAAAAAAAAAAAATAAAAAAAAATAATAATAAATAAATAAGCAAGTTAACAAACAAACAAACAATTGAGTACAACATTAGACGCCAGCGGCCGTGGCGTAGTGGTGAGCGTGCCCGCCTACTAATCCTACGTCCATGTACCGTTCACAAGTTCACGAGTTCGTCAGTTATATGAGTGAGTCACATGATGTCGATCCGGCAATCGCGGGGATGATTTTTACGAGGTCTCCTCCCAATTATCTACCTTATTTAAACAAGGAACAGTGTGCCGGAATACACTAGAGTACGATGTTAAACCCCTATCAAACAAACAACGTTAGACATCCAACAAACCAAACATATATACAAGATTGAAAACAGCGCAACTTTCTACCATGCTTTGACCATCTTGTCAAATAAACCCGCTCTCGATAGTCCTTCCTCGGATAAACTGCGCACCGGCATCACCTTGGGTGTTATTAGATGGTCGCCATTATAATATACTTTCTATCATAGTCTGCGCTGTGTGGAGATTTCACAGTTTCCATCTGTACACCAAATAATGTAAAGTCTTAAGTTAACAACGCTTTTACCAAAACGATAAGAAATTTTCCGATTGGTTTAAGCGTAAGAATAGAGTACATAAGACGGCAAATAGGCTTCCACCGAACAAAATGACCGAATTTGGAGCATATTTATACATGTATCCCGGGTGAGAGGAGTGATTAGGCCTATAAATTGAGGTCTAACAGATTGGGACAAAATGGTTCCAGGCCAATTTTAATGTAGCAATAGCAAACACACATTAACATCTTTCATTCATGTATCGGTTTGATTTTTAATTTATAGCCGTCCGTGTACAATTGTTACAGTTTTGCACATTAGTGTAGCTAGATAAACCATGTCTCTATAATTTTTGTGAAAAAACAATAAAAATCAGAGCACGATTTCTGGTCTATTATAACACACTGTGCATGAAACCGTGCCGGTGGTTAACCAATTGAAGCGAAAAAAAAAATATGTTTGTATATATTAAAATATTCTTTTTGTACTTTATAATTTTATTTCATGATCTTTATAAATAACTGAGTATATCTTATATAAGTTTATATGATGACAGTCATACTGAGCACATCCTGACTGTTATCATTTGCACGTAAAGTATATTACACAAAAAAATCTTTTTTAAAAGTAATTTTATTTGAATTTCCGCAAAGTGATGGCTCATCGACACAAATTATAGTGTGCAGCATGCGTCCTCGCACTAAATGTGGCTTGAGAAGACAGCGAGAACATCGCCCTGTCGATGCCCTTCCTCAAGGTGGAGAAATATCTCGCCACTTCCCGGACATTGGTTACCTGTATCACTACTTTACAGAATTAAAAACGTGAAAACATCATTCAAGATTATGATCGTTTATATATAGCAGTTATTTCACGATTGTACATTTTTAAACGTTTTGTTAACTGCTTTATACAAGCAATGTACCAAATATGTTGGCGGGTTTTTCTTCTCAGTACTTTCAAATCAGACAGGATTCGTCAGTACAAGACATCGATATCTCGAACTCACAAGCAATAGTGTACTTGAGTGATTGTCTGCGTGGATTTTCATTCGTTTGTCAAGTAAAATCATAAGTCTTAATACTTGGCTTGTATTTAATTTAATTAAAAAAAAAAACAAACTATATACCACAGTACAAGAGTAGAAAGGCTAATTTTTATCACAAGAAATTAACCCAATCTTATTTTTAACACGCTGAAAGTGACCATCGTAAATATTTCAGTTACCCGCTTCATTGCACAAAGAAGATGAAAGTCGCTTATTTTAAACATAAATATATGGGGCTTTAAATTGTAGAGCCGCTAATTTCAATTAACACTTGCCACTGCGTACATTTCCTAACTCTTCGTAATGTTTTAAACGTTTTATCTATAAAACGAATGTTCTGGAAATTAATTTTTCTCGAGTTCTGTGATACGCTATGTTTGTAACCAGAACAAACCGTTAGGGATTTTTTAATATGCTTTTCCTCTTTAAATATCCTTAAAATAAGTTAAATGCCATGTCATCTATGTACAGATTCAAGATATATCCGGGCTTAACTGCCCACAGTTAATGTTGTATTTTTATAAGTACGTTATTTATTTCACTAAATGTGATAATTTTAACATTATATATTGCATATGCATATGCAATATATAATGTTAAAATTATCACATTTAGCATACCTACATTTGAGAAGCCTTATTGTTTCTTTAAAGTTTTATCATTTATACTTATTCACGAACTTACAATATTAAACTTTACAACAGCATTTAATAATGTACTTATGACGGGTTTCCGCCGTATTTTAGTAAAGCAGAGAGAAGTAGGCAATCCGTCGTATATAAGTGAAATACACTTTAGACGTTGATCCACAATCAAGCAAACAGATCATGTTCTGTATCATTGTGAGAAATAGAACTCTTGCCGTTTTATTGAAATATTGGCTAGCTTATTGTTCGCTTTATCTGTAATTAATACTTTTTCTTTTATAATCAATATGTAACAGATTTTAAAAACAATTTAACGATGCAATTGTTTTTCCGACGGGCGACGAATTTGAATTTACAAAAACAAATTATGACTCAATATTTTGGTTTTAATTTAAATAAAACGTGAATTTTCTCTTTATTTTAAACGTCAAGCTGTTCATTTTCATTAAATGTATGGGGCGATCATTTTGATGTCGCGAAGACGCATAATTATACAGGTAAATCAATTAAAGGTATTTTCATTAAGCTGTAAAGTCACGTTCTCTTACTTCCCTATCAGTTGTGTTTGTTTATGAAAAGTACAAACTAATAGTTCTTCACTATAATGATGTGATATTTCCGAGTGGCTTGTGATAATTAGCAGGTAATATACGTTAGAGTAGCAATAAGATAAACAACTAGTTAATGTTAGATGGGGTGCAAGTGTACATTGTGTCAGAGTTGGAAAGTCAGAGATACTGGAGGCGTGGAGGTCGGGAGATTTACAGTGTCATCAGAAACGGATACAAGCACTGGGAGGTGGTCGTGAAAATGAGGGACAAGCGCATAAGCTGGGAGGATGATCGTGCTTGGAAGTGAGTGCTGAGTGGATTGGCATGGAGGGGGTTGTGAATAGAGTGCATG